>BQNB010006485.1:519-97337 GCA_026074375.1 Tanacetum coccineum | reverse complement strand
ATATATATATATATATATATATATATAGTGTGAGGTTCTTTTCAGAACCAAATAAAAGTCGAGAACTGCGAGAACCAATCAGAGCTATAGATGTAAATACCATGAAAGTTCATGTATCATTTTTAAAGAGGTGGAGGGGTGTTAAAGGAATTTTACATTAAACTTTTAAAAATCGTCCCTTATTTCTTGAGACATCACTCATTTACCAATCGGATTAATGATGGCTAATACAGTTTTCTATTATAAGGCTCGACTGCTCTTTTATCTTCTGTTAATTTGCTTGCGTGGCTTAAAGTGTCTTGAATTCATTGTAGTCACCAACAAACCCGTGCCAGTCTCTCAGGCTGAAACCCTCCCTTTTACAGGTTAGAATTAGGATTAGAACTAACATATGATTAACATATGTTTGACTTAGATTAGAATTAACTTAGATTAGGTAAACCAAAATATAAATAAATTGAAAGATTTAACCTCGCTTCAAGTGTTTGACACCCTACTTGCCACGAATTTACCACGGACCGGGTATACTGCCTGTTAAAGTGTTGTTTTTGGTTAAGTCGGCAAAATATAAATTTAAAACTTATCATAAATAAACACCACACAACGACACATCAATATGGCAAAATGTGCAGGCCAAGCGGGCTGGGTATCGATGGGCCAACCAAGAAACACTTTCCGTTAACTTTTTTGAATTCTAGAAAGAAACGTGTTACATCTGATAAAAAA
The DNA here is from genome assembly GCA_026074375.1 of Tanacetum coccineum. Taxonomy (NCBI): domain Eukaryota; kingdom Viridiplantae; phylum Streptophyta; class Magnoliopsida; order Asterales; family Asteraceae; genus Tanacetum; species Tanacetum coccineum. The sequence continues at coordinate 96,611 of BQNB010006485.1, read as the reverse complement.
AATACTTAAAGGAAAGCTACTGAATTTTGTACAGCTTGACCCATTGGACCCTTTTTATATTTAGTTATGAACAAGAAAGAATGTTTCCCGCGCGTTGCGGCGGAGCTATTTTTATTTGCTTTTCAAAGATAATTGATAGTTGAATCATCGAGCATTGGTAAATGCGAGTGTACTCAATTGTACTTTCATTGATCTTTTTCAAATAAACTATAGGGTATTTTTTAAAATTATCATGTAGGTTAAGGATGTGTTTGAAAGTTTTTATATCTTTTTTCTTTCTAAAAACATATATAAAACTCAACATTTTTTTATAATATCATCCACGCGTCTGAAACATATCAATATTGAGCTTTTTAGAATATATAATCCAAACGCCTTTATGTGAGTACATTTTTCATTACAAAAATCGCTACGTATTTGTTAGATATGTAATAAATAAAGTGTGTATAAAAAAATCGTAAATAGTAAAACTCAACATTTTTTATAAAATGGTACGCAAATATATCAATATTGGGCTCATTTTGTTTGTAATCCGGAAGCCTTATATTTTTCATCTGAAAATTCGCTATGTGTTTATTAGTTATTTGATAAATAAAGTTTGTTATATAAAAAAATTGTAAATAGTAAAAAGTTGATGGGCTTTTGTGTAAAAAGGTTTTTTTAACAGTTTTTTGTTTAGCCTGGGCGTTAGGGCCAATTTTGGAACTTTTTTTAACAGTTTTTTGTTAACCAAATATAATTTTGTCTACTTGTGTAATGCTTTATAAGAATTGGGCCAATTGTTAAGCCAAATAGGATATATAGATTGTTAACCCAATCTACTTTTGTTTACTGTGTAACGCTATATTGGAAATACGAGTTGGAATTTACCCCGCGCGTTGCGGCGGGAGCAGCGGTGTTTGTGCAGTATAATAAATTATGAAACCTGACCCTAACACACTCATGATAAATGCGAGTTCAGCAGCATAAAACAATATATATTATATATGAATGTTTAATCTTAAATTAACAGGGGATAAAAATGTGCATGTAAATAAAATGTTCGATGGACGCGGCTAATTTTTTGATACAACCCCCAGACAGAGACAGCGACATTTTCCAACATTCCAACGCTTATTACTTTACTGTGTGACCGAGGCGGCTTTGGAAATTTCATCAGGGCCTGAAAATACAACATGAGGGTTTATCATATATGAAGTTTCAGCTAATTCTTACACAACATGCACGTATAATATAATTGTCTACTTAAATTAATCTTATTATATTGTCTGGTTAATAGCATAAGTGGCTGGTACTGAATTATACAAATAGTAGGACACACTCGTATAATGAGAACCATAATAAATCACGAAAATTTTCAAAACAAAGAGGAATAAAGACAAATTCAAGTAAAGAAAGAAACCTAGGACCAGCCTTAGCAGAAAGCTCCGAGCAATAGTGAAAAATGGGGAGACCACAGCGTAATTCAGCTAATGCTTTGTTTTCTACCCGAGTCCAACGAAAAAAATAATAAAAATTCAGTGTCGCAAAAATTCTTCTTACACAGTTTTCCACTAGTGGTAATTTTCTTGTTACATACAAATTTTTGATCGTAAAACAAATACTTTGTATGATGCAGAATTCATATTATATATCTAGAGTCTCATCAAAACACTGGTCACAGTCATGGCCCAAATGTCCATTCATACGCTAGCAGGGAAACTTGATCCACAAACCAAACTAATTAATTACATCTAATGGATTCAAAGGAATTACACAGCTTGAGATATTCTAAAAAACCTTTAACTTTAGAATAAAAATTAACTCAAATTCTGGTAAAGCAAGTAGCAACTCCTCTAGAAACCAATAGGTTCAGAAAAAAAATTGACCTATATTCAGTTAAAGCAAGTGGCAACTTCACAAAGTTCAATTAAACTGTTACACACACTCAATTTTCATTGGAACCGTGAATATAAAGTACCATCAAGGGCCCAACCCATATAGAGCGGGGAGATCCCAATAGCATCCCTAGCTGCTAAATTTAACGTTCATTTTATTTAGCGTTCTATTTGAAAATCAGATCTTCTATATATGTATACTAAAGCTACTAAATTTAACCAATACCACATTTACGAACCTTACGTGTTTAGCTATTGCTCTCGAATCCCTCTTTGCCTGTCTGCATCTGATATAACATGAGACTTGTATGTGCAATACATTGTTGCTACAATACAAAACCAAACACATCGTATTAGCATAAATTCTATGTCATTATAGACGTATATGGACCCCCACAGGTGTTTTCTGTGAGAGGCTATGTCAAAAGTAACACATACTATCGATGGATGGTTTATTCTCTAACTAACGTGTCTCAAGTGTTATAGTTCTCATTTTCTGTCCAGGAAACATTGATGCAAAAAGTGCTGCCCGTTTTAAAGCATACTATTAAAGGCATTACTAATCATGATGTCGTCTTTAGCAAGTGTTTCAAGGTAGCAGATCTCGGCTGCTTCTCTAGCAAAAATACACTATTGGTTGCAACTAACATAATAGATATGGTCATTGAGGTTTATAAAAAAATTATAGGATATCACCTCAATTTCAAATATACTTGAATGACCTCTTCGAAAATGACTTCAATAGTCTTTTCAAACTGTTACCGGATTTTTATGCAAAGCTTGAGAAGGGGGGACAAAATTTTGGACGTTGCTTTGTTTCGGCTGTTCCTGGTTCTTTCTATGGTCGACTTTTTCCCGACCAAAGTTTGCACCTGGTTCACTCTTCTTATAGTGTTCACTTGGTTTCTCAGGTTTGTTTAACCGACTGACAGCCAACTTTACAGTTCTACATACACGTACAACCTATTTCGAGGATAAACTATAGTCTAACATTATTAAATCCAACATATTAAATAAATATACCTTAGGATCCTTTTCGATGAATCCTTGGACTTTTCTCCCAAAAAAATTGTCCAACCTTAAAAACTTGTCAGATAAGAGAGAGATTGTGTCTTGCTTGATACTGTCATGCATACATCTTCAGCATATCGTCCCGATCTCTCAGCTGCACGTCGGATATGGTATCCGCGCAAAATTATGACCTGGCATTACAGATAAGAGGCAAAGCCTGTAAGCACGTATATACAAATGAAGAAAACTTCATCATTTATCGCACTAAGAGAAACTGGAGAAAAGACAAATGTAATTTCCTTAGATAATCAACTTTTCTTTGCATATTGTAGTTTTGTTACTGATATATCCCGAAGCTGATATATGTCTATCAAGTTTTCGACCAAACCTACTTTCGGCTGAATTTAGCAAATATGTAAATGTCGTTGTATCCTGTAATCTACTATTGGCATTCCAGATCCATTTTTATCAATCAAAAAATCCCTAATGCCTATCTATACTAAGTAATATGGATTGGTAATTTACAAAATCCTCATTTACAAAGCTTTTTCTTGAGGAGCTACAACAAATCAACAAACCTTATTAAAACATTAAAAACAAAATAAGAAAAAAAGACATACCATCCATGAAGACGCTTATGAAGATTGATGGTGTACTCCCTAGTCACCACTTCTTCTTTCCTTGCTCCTCCTTTTGTCTTCTCAACCATTTTGACTCACCTTTTACCTAAACACATAAACAAACTCGCATTTCATTAACTAAGACACAAAGAGATGAACCTAAAAATGAATCAGATTCCCACATCAAACACATAATTAAACCACATACGTGCAACACCACCATCTCCAAAGAGCCCAAAGTAACAGCATCCAAAAACCCCAATTTCAATGAGAATGGATTGAGTAAAAACGCGAGAACATGTAATTATGTATCAAAAATTCAAAGTAACCAAAAACACATTAGACAACAAATAGTAATCCATTAAGAGCAGTAATTACCTGTGAGAGTTGCAACATCTTCTCTTGCACCGATTGTTATGGAATGGTGACAGGGATGCTTGAATATTCTGGAGAGTGAGAGGCGGTGACTATGGTTCAGGATATATGTGTAGGAAAAAAAGGCCACATCATATCATCTCACAAACGGGCCTTCAGGAAGCAAAGGGTGGGCCTGAGTCAGCCCAAAAAAAACATGCTTAGCCTGTCACTGTAGCTGTACTGTGTCACGCATCTTAGGATATATGCTAATAGAAATAGAAATTAACAAATACAAATCGACCCATTTATTTGTAAGCAAATGGTCGTGTAACTAGTTATTCCAAATTTGCAATAAATTTTACTTCTCTTATAAATGTATAACTTGGGTTAACGGTCCGAATAAATTAAATTGTTAATTTCAAGTTTTGGTACTTCTGCAGGATCTACTCGAGCCAGTATTACTTTTCACGAAGCCTCTAGATCCAGCAAAGCTGGCAGCTACAGGCATTGTACCACCACCCGCCTCTTCGTTACATAATACCACGTCATCACGCTCATTTAATCCTTGTAGCAGGCATTGTACCACCACCAGCCTCTTCGTTCACGCTCTGTTTTGTCGGGTCGGTTTTGGTTTTAGGCACCAAAAACCGACATTTTAAAAATGGAGGGAAAGTGGCTGGATTATGTTGTTTATTAATGTTTGTGTAACTTGTTTTGGTTTTTAGATGTCTAATCAAAACAACATTTCTTGCATAATAAGGGGTGAGCATAAATCATACGCGAATAGCTTAAATTCGTAAGAACCCGCAAAAAAATCGAATCACAAAAACCGCACCACGGGCAAAAAACCAGTGGATCGTTTTAAGAATAAGAGAAACCGCAGAATACGGTGCGGTTGCGGTTTTCCGTTAAAAGCGAACACTTGAACCCGACTGCACCGCACATTGAATATTTAAAACCGAAAAATTGCACAATTTTTTTTTTTTTTTTGAACGGCAAATTAAATAGAACCTAGCAAGATGCTAGAAAGAAATTACAAAGAGATTAAGTTCGGGTTTTTCAACCAACTATCCCAAGAAAAAGAGCTATTACATCTACTAACGCACCAATCAAAAGCACGGGAAACAATATCATCGAAAAGCACCGAACGTCTCGGAGGGGTCTCGGCGAAGATAGACTGGTTCCTAAACCTCCAAATATGCCACCAAGCTACATAGAACACTCCTTCCAAGATAAGCTTAAGCTTACACGGCAAACGAATGCCGGAGAACCAAACATCCCAATCGGAAAAGGACGACATATCATTCGGAACAAGATCCCACCACCGGCAAATCTTACGAAAAACAAGCTTAGACAATCCACATTGGAATAAGAAATGGGAAGCATCCTCTGGAACCGAACCACAAATTGGACAAAGAAGAGAATCTAAAACAACCCCACGATTAGCAAGATTAGATCTAGTAGGAAGACGATCAAGACGAGCACGCCATATGAAGATATTGATCTTGATCGGGATATACTTCACCCATCTCGTAGCTAAAGCCGAAGAAGGAAGAAAAATATCATCTAAAGAGGACCTAATATCTTTAACTCGAAACATACCGTCACCATTTACATCGCAGCTCCACCTGTCATTGGCAGAAGAAAGAGATATCGTATCAAGAATCGAAGATAAATCCCCCCACTGTTGACGCTCAACACCATCACGAATCGGACGACGAAAAGAATCAACTATAGAATTAGCTCCCATTTTAACAGAAACGGAAACTTCTTTGTCTATCTCGAGAGCAAAGATTCGAGGGAACCTGATACTAAGAGGACAATCTAGAACCCAAATATCCAGCCAGAACCGGGTGTTGCAGCCATTCCCAACACGTTTCTTACATCGGGACACAAAGTCGAAACCTTTCGAGGACAAAACTTGGACTTCACGAAGAATAGAACACCAATTTGAAGTATATTTTGTCGAATGAAGATCAATCGAAGTCCCGTATATAGCTCTAATAACGCGAGACCAGATAGACCCATCTTGCGAGATAAACCGCCACACCCACTTAAGAAGTAAGGCTCTATTGAGCGCATGGAAACTGGACACACCGAGACCACCGTTTTTCTTAGAAGCCAAAACTCTATCCCATGCGACCCAAGTAATTGCCAATGGCCCATGATAGATGGTTTTGGTCTATTGTAGGTTCAGGGGAATTTTCTGTGGCCTCTGCGAGAAAATATATAGACGATCATTTGTTAGGTGGGCACTCATTTTTAACTAGATGGGTCAAAGCAGTTCCAATAAAAGTTAACATCATGGTTTGGAAAGTTAGGTTTGATTATTTGCCTACCCATCTTAACCTTTCCAAAAGAGGTGTGGATCTTCAATCTATTTCTTGTCCGATGTGTAATAAGGGAGTAGAATCTACAAATCACATTTTCTTTGTCTGTCCTATGGTGCGTGATCTCTATCGCAAGATTGTCTCATGGTGGGATGTGTGTTATTCGGAGTTCTCAGATTATGAAGGATGGCTAGTTTGGATGTCTAACCTGAAGATCCAATCTAATCGGAGAGTTTTTCTGAAAGGTGTTTTTTACATCATGTGGTGGCTCGTGTGGCGTTTTCGGAATCAAAGCCTTTTCGGCTCTAGCATTCCCTTAAAAGCGATTATTTTTGATGATGTTGTTAATCGTTCTTTTTATTGGCGCAAGTATAGAAGCAAGGCTAGATTAGTTGGGTAGATTGGCTTAAAAACCCTTCCCTAATCTCTTTGTAATGTTGTTTCTAGCTTCTAGCTAATTGTTTTTAATAAAATCCGCCGTTCAAAAAAAAATTCAAATTTTGGTTTTGATACTTAAAAAAAATGATATAATTAAGTTCATTGCCCATACTTGATTTTTAGCATTATTTTTGTTGCTACTTTTTCCCATTCATGGTCTTGGACAACTTTGATTTTGATCTGTAAGCTTTTTAGAATATCATTATTATAAAAAAAAATTGAGAAATTTATTCGATAATTAAAACTACTTTTAAATTATATATATGAAATCGAATCACACTTTTTAATTTTTTATACATGTATGCTTGTAATCCTTGGTATGGAGACACTTGTTGACGGTTCATTAAAAACATGGCATATGCAAATGTTAACATTACAAGGGAGTGTTTTTGTAATGTAGGTACCCTACAATATTTACTTCATATTTCATCCGTACTCGCATATTTGTCACATAAACATCCAAAGTAATGAACAGATAGAATAAAAGTACATTACTTTAAATCAATCACCATTTACATAACTATACTATCTTGGTTGCTACTATTAGTACCCTTTCTGGCCCACTGAATAGTATCAAAAGGTATTAAATATTTCTTTTGTACCCTCTTTTTACAGTACAACGCAGTTTTATCTCATGTTCAGTTCCGTGTTTTTTAACAGTTTCATACTTTTGACTTGTTAAACTTTATATTTTCCGTTTCGCACTTTCCGTTTCACAGTTTTATGATGTAAACAAAATTATAAAAATTAAAAAAAAATTAAAAAAAAAACGCAAAAAACCAGGGGGTACAAACGGTGTTTTACGCCGGGGGGGGGGGGGTTACCAATAACATAAGCGATCTTTCTTAATCAACAACAACATACCCGATTTTACCGGAGCGGGATATAGAGGAGTTGAAATGTAGACAGATCCTACCCTAACCCTAAGTTAAACTTGAAAGTAGAGAAACTGATTTCAAAAGAACCTCCGACCAATGTAAATGTGTTGGATAAGATTTCCTCAAGAAAAATAAGCGTGTGAAAGTACAAAAACAAGGACAAAGGGATTTACACAAACATAAGACGAAAAACAAACATAGAATCAATCAAAAGAACTTTATGAAATTTAAAAGAAAGAACATATAATCTTTCTTCATGAAGTTCAGCCAAATGCCTTCACTTTTAATGATGCATCTATATGGTGTTATGCTATTTACTTTGACTAAATTAAATTACTTGAAATGTTACGCGGTGGTAATCTAATTAAGGCTAATCACGGTTTAAAAATCGAGTAGAACCGATCAAGATCGGAATGAACCGAAAACCAATTTGGCCAAAAAAAGGACCGATGACCGGATCCAAATGTTTGGTTCATGTCTGAGTCGATCCGGTTCGGTCCAACAAAGTATAATGGTCGATTTTGCTCAAGAGCGAACCGGAACGAAGATAGAACATGAGAGAAATGACGGACCGAGGACCGGGCCAAAATATGTTCGATTCGGTCGGTCTGGTTCTGTTTGGTTTCTCGGTCTGATCTGATCCGCGACCTACTATGCTCAACCCTAAATCTAATAGTCGGGAGTGTATAATGAGGATCATTGGTTATGAGATTTAACTCTTTCATATTGGTTGTGAGATTGATCGATGAGGCCGCCAAATTTTTAAATAAATATTACACGGCATAATGTGAAAGAAAGTTTCTTTTTGAAAATATAAAAAAAACTCGAGTAAAGGTATGATGATATAGAACCCAAAACCAAATTGGTTCTCATTTGGTCCACCACCCAATTTCAAACTACAAAATAAAATTTATGGCCCATGAATACAAAGAATACGGCCCACTTGTTTTTGTTATTGGTTCGTGTAATTCAAATTGCATATTAATCTATTACTATTACTATATATACTAAAACTGGTGAAATACGACGTCGTTTTGTTAATGAACTTTCTTTAGCCCAATTTCATCCTGCCTGGCCCAACTGAAACTATATGTCTTTTTCCTTTTAACACCTATCTCATAACACCGATCATTCTAGAGAGAAGGTGTCAGATATCTTTTTTAAACATTGATCATCCTACAGAGGGTAGAGAGATCCGAACACCTCTTAAATTTAATAAATCCAAGAAGATTGATGAGAATGAGAAGAGAAGTAATCGTGATTTGTGTTATGATTAAGATCATTGGAAGAAATCTCATCATGTTAATTGGGTTAATTCAGCCAAAGTTTTCATGTTTATGTATTGATTCTGTTTAATTCATTAGCTTATAATGGGAGCACTCGATCTGATGTCTTTTTTTAAGATTACCACTGATTAACTGATTTTTACGTGCGATGACATTTGTACTGGCCACCATATTGGACAAGAGTCAGACACAGGGTTTGTTTAGGTACTGATTCATTTGAATGACTAGATTTTTCTAAGCTTTTATATGTGAATATTGTATATTTTGTTAGCGAAAACTATGCATTAGTATCCAACTGTCTTTCTGTTAATTCAACTGTAAACACAAATACCCGTATCATATTAAGAGTTAACATTTTGCTTACCATTTTGCATATTAGTATGTGGTGGTGTTCATGACCATCTTAATAAGGATCGGCCATTGAGTGGTATTCGACCCGTATCTTGGCTAGGCAACCCGGATGCCATTTAAAGAAATGCAACCAGTGTTTGTAGCCATGGCGGTGTTTGATCCCCTTTCGTCTGATTGCTTCTGACTTGGAATACCTTATTGACCGATATACGCTTATTAGCCATGTGTAAGTTGCGTATCAATTCACGGTAGCTCTAGAGTGATCGAGCTAATTAGGCCGGTGGGATGAACTGATATAATATACATATATAAGGGTCGATCAAACTGGGAACCCAAAAGAAACGTAGGTGTCTGGCGTATTGAAACAACGTCGTTTTCGCTAGTGAATGAGTGTTTATACAATATAATGTTGCATGCAATGATGATTAGATTCTGTTTAGTACGCATGGTTTACTAGGCCTTGTATCTTGGCTGGGCAGTCATACCAAGCATGTGATTGCAGCCATGTCAAATGTTTGGTTCTGATTCTGTACTCACAAATTTGAGCCTCATTTGTTATTATTACACGCACTCTCATTCACGGGTCGATACAACGTTGTTTAACATTTAACAGCTACCACTTTCCATCTTTCCTAACGCATTCACCAACCCCACGAACAGGTATTCCACCAATATAAAAAGGCGCGTATTTGCGTCTGTTAAAACTTCTTCACTACATTAAAGGATCCTCTAAAAGCTGTTGACTTTTATGTAGATCAGACAAGTAAAGGATTTTGCTAATGCTTTCCTGCATAATAAAAATGCGGCTGTCAGAGTGGTGTCCCACACCCGATTGGAAAACTACAAGTGTAACCTGTTGAAACTATGAGTAAAGACCTTCAGAATAAGGGCTATAATTGTATGATTGACTTCTTTAAGTAATTTACCACCTACTAAAAATTCACGTACCACATTGGAAATATCCGTGCCAATAATGTCCCACTCACCTTTAAAGAACGCACCCAGTGTATTTATAATCCCCCATCAAAAAAAGGACACTTTTAATTTCCTCATTCGTCACATCTCGAATCATATACTTAGCTTAGGTAATGGTTAGTTAATTCGGATATAGATCTGTGGTATTTAAATTGGTGGTATGACCATTTTGACCAAGAAACTGTGTAAAATAATTGAAAAAACCTTCATGCACATTACCCCCTTCAAAACAGTTGCCATTCACATCAGAAATGAAGTCGATAAGGTTTCTAGCAACCTGACTTTTCACAGCTTTTTGAAATTACGCTAAATTCGTGTCGCCCACCTTAAGCCACTCAACCTAAGATCTTTGTTATAGAAACTGTTCCACGTCAAGAATAGCTTCATTAAAAGTATGTAAGTAAAGGGCTTCTTCTTCTCGTAAAGTCGCACTAGACGGATCAATATCTATAGCTTTTCTAAGTTCGTTAAGTTCAAATCGAAGATGTTTAACTCTATCATGTAAATTACCTTTCTCATATAACAATTTATGAAGAGGCTTTTTTAATGTCTTAGAGTATGGAAACCGTAGAGGGGGTGAATACGTTTCCCTTTTTAAAAATAAAAGTTTAGTTTAAATCAATCACCATTTACATAACTATACTATATTTCTTAATCAACAACAACATACCCGATTTTACCGGAGCGGGATATAGTGGAGTTGAAATGTAGACAGTACCTACCCTTACCCCTAAGTTAAACTTGAAAGTAGAGAAACTGATTTCAAAAGAACCTCCGACCAATGCAAGTGTGTTGGATAAGAGTTCCTCAAGAAAAATGAGCGTGTGAAAGTACAAAAACAAGGACAAAGGGATTTACACAAACATAAAACGAAAAACAAGCATAGAGTCAATCAAAAGACCTTTATGAAATTTAAAAGTGATGAGGTTGTAAACTTCACTTCAAGTTTTACAACTCCCTAGGCAGGGTACCTAACCGTTGTAGTGTAGTATAGGCAAGACACGGGGTTGTTATCGTTCTCTAAGGGAATAGGCGTCAGTAAAGGTCCTAATTGAATGTAGCTAAGAACTAGAGGTTGAGAGAAGATTATTTTTGTATTTTTATATTTTATGAAAGCAAGTAAAATCTTGGGTTTTGAAGATGGTTTGTTTTAAACTACTAATTAAAACTAAATTAAACTAACTAAGATTAGGGAATTCGTATGATGAGAGAAAAGTGTTTACTTAATCATGTAGCTTCTCCTAACTCTATAGCCTTGTCACACTTGTGATGTATATGTAGGTACTATTCTAATGCATGGCGAATTACACGAAAACGCCGTCTACGAAATAATTAGCTAGAGCAACGCATAAGTAAGGTAGTATTCCGACTATTACAAGGCCCTAATCTAGATAAACACGTTTGTATTCATACCTAAAGGGGATCATCCACACACGGGTAAGGTAGTATGAAGACTATTACCGGTGGAATCCTTTCTACGCAATCATGTCTCCCAAGATCTCACAATAAGGGACTAAACATGCACACACATCAACAAGAGGAAACAAAGTTAAGATCTATATACAAATTCACATACAATCATAAGCAAACACTTAAAAGATCTAGCCTAGCATGTTCAAGATAGAGGAAACACAATTATATATCAAACAATAAGACATATTGAAAGATAAGAGATAAAAGAACTTCACTATGATGAATCAAGCAACTAGGGATAGTATAGAAGGGTTGGGAAACCCTAAAATACTCCCAAAATCTGGTACACCTTGTTCTCCCATGAACTAAACCCTAATTTCTTCTATCAAAAGTGTATATGAAAAACGTAGAATTGAGTTTGTATATATAGAATTCAGGCCGCGACGGCGTCGCCATTTTTCAGACGCTGTCATCAAGCTAGGCTTTCTTTGAGTCTTCAAACTTGATGGCTGATCCAGACGTTGTCTCCTTGATTGAGATGGCGTCCCACTAGTGTCTAGACGTGGTCGGGAGTATTCAGACGGCGTCTCCAGAGCCTGGTCTTGAATCTTCATCAATCTTTATACCCGTTAGCTACCTTGTCCGTTTTCTTCATAAATTGATTCCTGATAGAGAAAAATAATAAAACCTATGAGATAACGTATTCATTGATTTTATGTTTTCATCTTTGTCATAGTCCTTTTCTGTTTTTTTTTAAATTTTGTATTTATTTGTAAGTGTTATTGTGAAATAATCAAATTTATATTACATGCTATATCGTATTTGATACAATATATTAGAAAAAACGAAAAACCCTCGTACCAATTTATATTATGGTTAATCTTTTATGTTACAAAGATAGTGATTTGTGCACTTAAAAAAAATCAACAAACGTACTTGTTATAATACATATTTTAAAAACAAAGAATAATTTCATGTATATACTCAATCTAAACATTGAAATGTTTTATATGCACCAAACTATATATGTTGAATCATTAATTATGTACAATGTAGTTAAAGTATGTTTTAAATAGATATAACATTATAATGTTTAAGTTCTGTAAATATAAAATTGTTTTAAAAACAAAACGTGAACTATCTTGGGTCGTGCTTAGCACGACAAAAGAAGCTACCTAGTATAGTAATAGATTAATGTGCCATTTGAATTACACGAACCAATAACAAAAACAAGTGGGTCGTACTCTTTGTATTCATGGGCCGGAAATTTATTTTGTAGTTTGAAATTGGGTGGTGGACCAAATGAGATCCAATTTGGTTTTGGGTTCTATATATACATCATACCTTTACTCGACTTTTTTTTATATTTTACTCTAACGAAAACTCTACATCAAACTCTTTCTTTTTCTTTTCTTGACATCTATATTGAACATGAATAGATAAACATACTAAGAAAACTAATAGAAACCAAATAAAATGCCCGTATATTTTTTTTTCTATTATTATATATATATTGATTTTTTTGTACACATTTTGCCCGACATTTGCGCGAGCGTATAATACATCTATTGTTGGTTATACATATTGAGAGAGATAGAGCACCCCTAAACTTGAACTTTTTACATACTCGTTAAGCAAATTAATCTAATGAATCCCGAATTGGTTTGATCAACACACACACACAATGTAACTACGCTAGCATAAATATGGGAGTCTTGACCTTAACTTTTCTTTCCCCATTCCTTTCCGTAAAATAAATACTACCATGAATCTCAGTCCTCCCCAAAACAATAATAACAAGGATAAGGACTTAGCAACCATGTACTCCAATAAGTAACTAAGGGTGTGAACACCAACAATGTTACTAAAAGCGAGTACATTGTAGGTAGGCTACACAGTTCTTATTGGCACAATGGTTTAAGGTATGGTTGAGGTTTCACTAGGGGATCTCGCACTAAAAGTGAGCGCGAACAAGGGTGTGGGAAATAGAGAGCGTATAGTCGGGGTGACTACAAATATAAAATTACAGGTTTGAAACATGGTTTAATCCTAGTGGCCTCTTATAAAATAGCAAATATTTTACTCACTATGCATCTCGGGATGCATCACTAAAGCTAGTTCGGTGGGGGGGGAAGTAAATATACTACAATGTCACTCATATAATTTAATATCAATCTTAACTCTAGAAAAGGCAACAAAACCACATATACAAACGTCCTAACTACGCATAGACATACATATTTTAATCATTCCCTAACTCAAGAAGCTTATGAGATAATAAACAACTTGGGCATTCAATGGTGGATTACCGAATTCCTAAAAGATGTTCGCTTGTAGGTTTTCTCAAATCCAGAAATGGCTAGGGGCGTAAACCTCACAATTTTGGGGGTGAATTCATTTGAGTGGAAGTGTTTTTGTGCTAGTCGTATAATTCCCTATCAATGAGACGCTCTAGCTACTTAGTTTCACTAGTCATGTGACGAAAACTGTAAATTTGGGTCAAACTTTCCCTTTACGATTTATGTTTCGATAGATAACTCATCATTTTAAGTTCAAGCAAAGACAAATGGTGGAATAGTTTCTAAGGCTTTTATTTCCCCTACACTTATTTTGAAAATTGTCCCCAATGTTCTACAAAGTACCCATAAACGAATAAAGGAAAGAGAAAAGAGGGCGAAAGAAACTAGTACTCCCCTGGTTATGCTCAAATTTGGGAATAAAATAATGATCCTTCCTGGCTAAATCGCATCCACAAATTGTCCTCATGATAATCAAGGAACAAGGTGCAAACATACCTAGCGTAAAATCGGCGAGAATAATAGACATACAACTATATAACTTTACGCTTTGACTCAACAGCAGACTTATTATTAAAAATATAGGATGAATGTGTTAAAGTTATTCGTGGTTTACTGCAGATCTTTTAAGCGATGTACAAATTCCAGAAATTATACAAAAGATTTAAAAACAAAAATCGAAATTTTTCTGTACTGGAGGGGGGTCGCCGTCTGAAAAATCCAGACGCCGTCTCCACTAACTGTAGAGAATTATTTTTTTCTCGTTTGAAATTTTTTGCACGCATATCCATTAAGTATTTCCTGCAAAAAAAAATTACTGCAAAACCACGAAAATTATTAACACAAACATACGACTCGATCACACAAGACGCTAATTAATCTAAATTGTTTATCTTGACTTGTTTGAAAATTTGGTTCTTATAAACCGGATTTTTCCCCTACACTTATCTTTGTAAAATACCTTTGAATGAGATTAAGACGGAGTTAAAACATAGCAAAGCATGATTACAATATTTTCAAACAATAATAATAAACAAATAAATAATTAAAACACATGACACTCCTAAAATGCGGAATTTAAAAGATTGGGTTGCCTCCCAATAAGCGCTTTTGTTATTAGAGAGTCTTTTAGCTTGGATCTCAGGATCCTATTTCCTACGGGACTCCATTCCTTTCTTGTTCTAAGAGCCTCTCTTTAAGTCTTAAGGCGCCGAATTCCTTGCTAGCTCGAGCTTTTCATTTTGTTTATATTCGGGACCTATGATCAAACTATTAGAGTAGACACTTTTCCCGGTGTTCATTCTTATTTTCAAGGACAAATGGTGGTATAGGATCGGTGTTCATAAACCTTAAGGGTCTATATGTTCAATTAACAGTTTCTTCCTATGAGGCATTTCTAAACGGAATCTTTCTCATCATTTTCCTAACAAACAATCGTTCCTTCTTCCTTGTCGTTAATCAAGGCCGTCTTTTTGTATACAAATGTGCTTTCCAAATGCTAATTTCCCCTAAGTCATTATCAATAATGCGAGCGTGGTTATCTTCTAAAATCATGAAAATCCACATTTGTATGTGAAGTTTCCTACAAAAACTTTTAAACCCCTTACCCTTCTACATCTCAGTTGCCGTTCTTACAATGGGTTTGCGAGGGTTTTTTGCCTAGTCTCGCGCTTTTGACTCATTAGTTGTTTGTATTATTTGATTTAAAATAAAAAATGGTGTAAAACAGAATACAGAAAAAAGACCACAACCCCACCCACACCACCCCGCCACCCACCCCTGCCCCCGCCCTTTGCTTATCATGGCCCATCCTAGACCTGACAATTTGTGATATCACAGCGAAATACACTTGTGAACGCGTAAACCTACTACTCCCAAACAAAACAAAAAAAAAAAAAAAAAAAAAAAACACAAAATATAAAAAAAAAAAAAAAAAACAAAATAAAAAATAAAAAAAAAAAAAAAATCAAAAAAACAAAAAAAAAGAAAAAATCATAATAAAAAATTAAAATAAAATAAAAAATAATAAAAAAAATAAAAAAAAAAATAAAAAATACTAAAAATAAATAAAAACAAAAAAATAAAAAAAATAAAACATCATAATTTAAAAAAAAAAAAAAAAATAACATAATAAAAAAAAAATTATTTTTAGCCTCCTCCAAGACAAAAAGACAAACAAAAAAATTAACACTATAAATACCGTTATTCCTGGAAAGCGACAACGAGAAAATTACCCTTAGGAAAAGGATAAAAATTCAAATCGTTCCCAGGATCGTTCTTCCGCGAACGAAAGCGTGAATATTAAACACACATCTTGTTTCGGTTCGTGATCGCAGTGCTGAATCATTCAAAATTTGGATTTTGGAATTTCTAAATCTACTACACACACGTTCTAGCAATTGATAGGCATCGAGCAGATATAGGCTGTTCATGAACAACGTATGAGTTCACCTCTATAATGCCATAGGCGCGACAGAGGAGAGGTGGGGGAAAGGGGGCGCGAGATCGTGTGCGATGGGGTCATTGTTCGTGTAATAGTTAAGTGGTCCAGCTAGCGAGCGCGGGGGAATAAATGGCAATTTAAAATTTTAAACACAGACTTTTAAAAACAATAAAAGAGTGAGAGCGACTAAAATTAACTAATATAACCAAATAATGAACAATTAAATCATCTTAAAAAATCAAAACACAGCAAATTCTTAAACCATAATGTATTAAACATTTTATAAATGACATAAAAAATATTTGTTATATTTATAGGGGGCATTAAAATTGATTCTTTAAAACTAAATTAGACTAAAATATAATACAAATACTACACACTAATCCTACAAAATTTGAGAAAAATTCTATAAAATACTATATTGGATATTCTTAGGTTTACAAAGAAAAATGAATCAAAAAGCTTTGAACCAATTAAGCTAGAAAATTATAAATAAGTTGATTAAGCTAAATCTAAACAAAGCAATAAGTAATAAATGGGAGACAGAAGTATGAAATGAAAAAGGGGAGCGGGCGGACAAGGCTAACAGGTTAAGGTGTGTGTGTTGTAAAGGGGAATCACTGGTCGAGTCCCGTGACTTTCCTTTTTGTAAAACATTTTTTTTCCTTTATATAGCTTACAAGGTGAGTATGAGTTAATACTAATAAATATCTCAAAGTAATCGAAACTAAAAAACAGTACACGTCAATCTATTTTTCATTAGAGGTTTCCACAGGCAATTAGTCTCTCATAGGAACATCAAGTACTTCCTGTCTGGAAGTCGTAGTAATGAGGGATTGATGTTATACAGTTGGCAGTAGTTGTCGCTTCTTTTAAAGTCTATTGTGGATACTATTTAAGACTATTGTTATAGTTTAGGACTCATAAGCATCTAGAAAACGAATAAGCTGAACTAACATAGACTTACAACGTGACTTAAAAACTACTAATGAACGTAGAGCGGATAATACCAAACAATCAAAGTCTGTGACACACGAGAGAACAGTGCTATCCTTCTTAATATGGAAACTAACTAGAGTGCGAAGAAGGCCACACTGCGTTCACTCAACAAACAACCAGGGAGAGGAGATAAAGGCATCAGGAACAGACAGCAGTAGAGAATTCTAAATGTTTAACAGTGACTGCTATCAGCTTAACTTTGTAACTTGGTTTATTTCAGTCATTAGTAGTTTTAAGTCTTAAGTTAGATAAGCTTAGCTGGTCTTAACTGCGAGCTACTCTTAGTATTGGATCTTAGACCAGCTCTATGAGAGGTGGAGAGCTAAAACAAACAAATAGTCTTAACTAATCAAAATGACTTAAATAAGCCAAACTGTCACTTTATTTAACCATTTTCTAGCTTAATATTAAGTTCTGGTAATAAGTTCTTTTATAAAAATTGTTTATTTTTGCTTATTTTTAACCTTTTCAAAAAGAAAAAAAATGTTTTTACAAAAAGAAAGGTCACGGGACTCGAACCTGTGATCTCCCCCTCACAACACACACACCTTACCTGTCGCCCTTGGGTCTTTTTCATTTACATATTTGTTTCATTTATTACTTATGCTTTGTTTAGGATTTAGCTTAATCAACTTATTTTAATTTTTCTAGCTTATTGGTTAAAGCTTTTTGATTCATTTTTCTTTGTAAACCTCAAGAATTCAATATAGTATTTTTATAAATTTTCTCAAATTTTTAGGATTAAGTTTAGTATTTTTAATATAATTTTTAGTCTAATTTAGTTTTAAAAATCATTTTAAATAGTTTAAAAATAAAAAAAATATTTTATGTCATTTATAAAATAGTTTAATACATTTTGGTTTAAGAAATTTGCATTTTGAGTTTTAAGAGATTTATTTTGTCTTATTTGGTTAATTAGTTAATTTTAGTTACATTTTAATTGTTTTAAATGTCGTTTAAAATTTTAAATTGCCTTTATTCCTAGTTTAGCGTGCCTTTATATGCTTTCCCTTTGCGTTAGTAGATTTAGAATCCAAAATCCAAAATTTTGAATATTCAAGCACGCGATCACGAACCGAAACAAGATTTTTAATATTCACGCTTCGTTGGGAAAACGACTCGGGAACGATTTGAATTTTATCCTTTCCTAAGGGTAATTTTCTCGTCGACGCTTTCCGGATACGTATTATATATATTATATTTGTGATTATCTTATTACTCTTTCACAAGAGTAATTCGCTTGATATCACAATGTCATGTCTAGGAGGCATTATAAGCAAATAATGAGTCAAAAGCTCGAGTCTAGACAAAAACCATCAAACCCATGTAAGAAGAGCAACTTTGTAGGAAGGGTAAGGGGTTCAAAAGTTTTCGTAGGAAACTTCACATACAAATGTGATTTCATGATTTTAGAAGATACCACTAGCATTATTGATAATGACTTAGGGGAAATTGCATTTGGAAAGCCATTTGTAGAAGAGACCGGCCTTGCTTACGACAAGGAAGAAGGAACGATTGTTTTTAGGGAAAATGATGAGAAGATTACGTTTAAAATGCCTCATAGGATGGAAATGTTCGAACATATAGACCTTAAGGATATGAACACCGATCCTATACCACCATTTGTCCTTGAAAATAAGAATGAACACGGGAAAGTGTACTACTCTAATAGTTTGATCATAGGTCCCGAATATAAACAAAATGAAAATGCGAGCAAGGAGATTTGGCGCTTAATGAAACTTAAAAGAGAGGCTAGGAACAAGAATGGAGGAGTCACGTAAGGAATAGGACTCCGAGTCAAGCTAAAAGACTCTCTAATAACAAAAGCGCTTATTGGGAGGCAACCCAATCTTTTAAATTCCGCATTTTAGGAGTGTCATGTGTTTTAATTCTTTATTTGTTTATTATTATTGTTTGAAAATATTGTAATCATGCTTTGCTATGTTTCTACACACCGAGCTCTTTACACACACACACAGGTAAATTTACAAAGATAAGTGTAGGGGAAAAATCTGGTTTATAAGAACCAAATTTTCAAACAAGTCAAGATAAACAATTTAGATTAATTCGCGTCTTGTGTGATCGAGTCATATGTTTGTGTTAATAATTTTCGTGGTTTTGTAGTAAATTTTTTACAGGAAATACTTAATGGATATGCGTGCAAAAAAATTCAAACGAGAAAAAAATAATTCTCTACAGTTAGTGGAGACGGCGTCTGGATTTTTCAAACGTCGTCCCCCCTCCAGTACAGAAAAATTTCAATTTTTGTTTTTAAATCTTTTGTATAATTTCTGGAATTTGTACATCGCTTAAAAGATCTGCAGTAAACCACGAATAACTTTAACACATTCATCCTATATTTTTAATAATAAGTCTGCTGTTGAGTCAAAGCGTAAAGTTATATAGTTGTATGTCTATTATTCTCGCCGATTTTACGCTAGGTATGTTTGCACCTTGTCTTTGATTTTCATGAGGACAATTTGTGGATGACGATTTAGCCAGGATCATTATTTCTTCTCCAAATTTGAGCATAACCAGGGGAGTACTAGTTTCTTTCGCCCTCTTTTCTCTTTCCTTTATTCGTTTATGGGTACTTTGTAGAACATTGGGGACAATTTTCAAAATAAGTGTAGGGGAAATAAAAGCCTTAGAAACTATTCCACCATTGTCTTTGCTTAACTTAAAATGCTGAGTTATTCTATTCGAAACATAAATCGTAAAGGGAAAGTTTGACCCAAATTTACAGTTTTCGTCACATGACTAGTGAAACTAAGTAGCTAGAGTGTCTCATTGATAGGGAATTATACGACTAGCACAAAAACACTTCCACTCAAATGAATTCACCCCCAAAATTGTGAGGTTTACGCCCCTAGATCTTTAGGAATTCGGGTATCCACCATTGATGCCCAAGATAGTTTATTATCTCTAAGCTTCTTGAGTTAGGGAATGATAAATTATGTATGTCTATGCCGTCGTTACGGACGTGTATATGTGGTTTTGTTGCCTTTTCTAGAGTTAAGCATTGATATTAAATTATATGAGTGTACCGGTAGTATATAACTTCTAGAACTTGCTTTAGTGATGCATCCCGAGACTGCATAGTGAGTAATAATATTTGCTAAATTATAAGAGGCACTAGGATTAACCCATGTTTAAAACCTGTAATTGTTATTTTAGTCACCCCGACTATATAACTATCCCACACCCTTGTTCGCGCTCACTTTTAGTGCGAGATCCCCCTAGTGAAACCTCAACCATACCCTTAAACCAATTGTGCCACCCAAAACCTTAGCCTACCCTACATGTACTCGCTTTTAGTACATTGTTGTGTTACACCCTTAGTTAATTATTGGAGTACATGGTTGCTAAGTCCTTATCCTTGTATATATTGTTTTGGGACGACTGGGATTCATGGTAGCATTTATTTTGCGAAAGAATGGGGAAGAAAAGTTAAGTCAAGACCCCCATATTTATGCAGAGTAGTCTACATGTTATTTTGATCCAACCAATTCGGGTCATTAGATTAATTTGCTTATCGAGTATGTAAAAAGTTCAAGTGTAGGGGTGATCTATAAACCACAATGATGTATTATATGTTGCAAATGGTAGGGCAAAAGTGTACAAAAAAAAAATATATATATATAAAATAGAAAAAAAATATACGGGCTATTATTTGCGTTTATTAGTTTTATTAGTTTGTTTATCTATTCATGTTCAATATAGAGTCAAGAAAAGAAAAAGAAAGAGTTTGATGTAGAGTTTTGTAGAGTTTGTATATCTTGTCCGAGTCTTCGACTAGCAACCATGTCAACGTGTATTCCCCTCTCGACTATTCGATTTAGGTTTGAGCATAGTAAGTCGCGGATCAGATCAGATCGAGAAACCAAACAGAACCAGACTGACCGAACCGAACATATATCGGTCCGGTCCTTGGTCCGTCATTTCTCTCATGTTCTATCTTCGGGGTTCGCTTTTGAGCAAAATCGGCCATTATACTTTGTTGGACCAAACCGGATCGACCCGAACATGAACCAAACATTTCGATCGGGTCACCCGTCCCTTTTTTGGACCAAATTGGTTTTCGGTCCGGTCCGATCTTGATCGGTTCTGCTCGTTTTTAAATTGTGATTAGCCCTAATTAGATTACCACCGCGTAACATTTCAAGTAATTTAATTTAGTCAAAGTAAATAGCATAACACCATAGATGCATCATTAAAAGTGAAGGCATTTGGCTAAACTTCATAAAGAAAGATACTATGTTCTTTCTTTTTGATGAGGTGTAATTTTATACATTTTCAGGGTCATTTTACCCTTATAATCATGCAAAAATGTCTTAAATATGTGCTTAATCGTTTCTTTTTGCATTTTTAGCATTTGAAAGACATTTGGTCGAAATGCACGTGATTTAGGCTCAATTTGGGAAGAAAACGAACAAGGTAACTAACGGGTATGAAGATTGATGAAGATTCAAGACCAGGCTCTGGAGACGCCGTTTGAATATTCCCGACCGCGTCTGGACACTAGTGGGACGCCGTCTGAATCATGAAGACAGCGTCTGGATCAGCCGTCAAGTTTGAAGACCCAAAGAAACCATAGCTTGACAACGGCGTCTGGAAAATGGCGACGCCGTCGAGGCCTGAATTCTATATATACAAACGCAATTCTACGTTTTTCATATACACTGTTGATAGAAGAAATCAGGGTATAGTTCGTGGGAGAACAAGGTGTACCAGATTTTGGGAGTATTTTAGGGTTTCCCAACCCTTCTATACTATCTCTAGTTGCTTGATTCATCATAGTGAAGTTCTTTTATCTCTTATCTTTCAATATGTCATATTGTTTGATATATAATTGTGCTTCCTCTATCTCTAACATGCTAGGCTAGATCTTTTAAGTGTTTGCTTATGATTGTATGTGAATTGGTATGTAGGTCTTAACTTTGTTGCCTCTTGTTGATGTGTGTGCATGTTTAGTCACTTATCATGAGATCTTAGGAGGCATGATTGCGTAGAAAGGATTCCACCAATAATAGTCTTTATACTACCTTAACCATGTGTGGATGATCCCCTTTAGGTATTAATACAAACACATTTATCTAGACTAGGGGCCTTGTAATAGTCGTCATACTACCTTACTTGTGCGTTGCTCTAGCTAGTTATTTCGTTGACGTTTTCATGTAATTCGCCATGCATTAGAATAGTACCAACATATACATCACAAGTGTAACAAGGCAATAGAGTTAGGAGAAGCTAACAAGGATCATACATGATTAAGTAAACACTATTCTCTTATCATACGAATTCCCCTAATCTTAGTTAGTTTAATTTAGTTTTAATTAGTAGTTTAAAACAAATCACCTTCAAAACCCGAGATTTTACTTGATTTCATAAAATTTAAAAATACAAAAATAATCTTCTCTCAACCTCTAGTTCTTAGCTACATTCAATTAGGACCTTTACTGATGCCTATTCCCCTAGAGAACGATAACAACCCCGTGTCTTGCCTATACTACACTACAACGGTTAGGTACCCTGTTTAGGGAGTTGTAAAACTTGAAGTGAAGTTTACAACCTCATCAAAAGTTTTTGACGCCGCTGCCGGGGAATAGCAACGAGTTTAGGTTCTGATTTTATTTAGCTTAGATCTACTTACTTGAATCCTTTCGAGTAGGATTTTATTTTTTTTCTAATTAGCTTTCTTGTAGTCTATCTTTTCTTCGTGTCTTTTGTTCATAAATCTTTTTGTTAACCTCAATGGGAGATGAAAATCCACGTCGTACCTTAGGAGATTATTCTCGACCTAGCCACGAGGGCTACCGAAATACCATTGAAGTCCCTAACGGGAATGATTTGGCACCTCTTCGATCCGACACCATCCGGTTGGTGCAAAACGGATGCTCATTCCACGGACTTCGATCCGAGGATCCGAATCAACATCTTAAGGATTTCTTAAAAATTATGGATTCCATTGACCTTAATGTTGAAACTAGGAAAGGACGCGCTTGCGTTTATTTCAATTTTCTCTTCGAGACCAAGCTAGCAATTGGCTTGAATGTCTTCCGCGGGATCCATCTCCACTTGGGAGGATCTTACTACTCGTTTCCTTACTCAATTCTTTTCACCGGGTGGGACTTTTAAACTTCAAAATGATATTTTGATGTTCCAACAACACCAAGGTGAATCCTTATCCTAAGCATGGACTCATTTCAAGGACTTACTCTAAAAAGTCCCTCATAATGGCATCGATCTTTGGCTCCAAATCCAAATCTTTTATGATCATGTCAATCTGATCACAAGGCGAACCATTGACTAAGCGGCCGGTGGCAAGCTACGTGACAAAAAAGATGAAGAATCATAGGCACTATTAGAGGACCTCACCCTCTATGACAACGAAAGTTGGAATGACCCAAGAGACTTTGCTAAACCGGTCAAGGCTATCTCTATGCCTAATGATGTCCCGAGTACATCCGACCGTCGTCTCATCGAGCTCGAAAATCAAGTCCAACGTATGACGGAAGCTCATCTCTCACAATCCAAACTCGTCCAAGTGAACAAAATCGCTTCTTCGTGCGAAATTTGTAGTGGTCCTTATAACACTCAATATTGCATGGAAGATCTCGAGCGAGCTTTTGTCGAGTATGCATCTACACGTACCGATGAAACGTTAAATAAGTGGTACACTTTTAAACCAGAGGAAAAAAACCTTGGTGACACCTATAATCCCTCATGGAAAAGTCACCCAAACCTTAGGTGGAGGCAACCCCAAAATGCTCAAAATAATTTTTCAAACCCACCTAATCGATTCCAATCAAACGGTTCATACCCAAACCGATCCTTCAACAACACTTCTCAAGGCTCCAATCAATCAAATCTCAAAGGAAAATTGGCTAACTTTATGGCATCTCAAGACGCTAAGACATCTAGGTTTGAAGCCGATTTTAAACAATATCAAAGTGAGGTGACCAACAAGTTAGACGCTTTCTTCAAAGCATTCAATGACCAAATGACGGGGTTACTCCCGAGTGATACGGTAAAGAACTCGAAGTTAAACACAAATCCAACTTCGTCTGCTGTTGCGGTTGTCGTAATGGAGCTCTACAAGAAGTTTTACAACTCCCTAGGCAGAGTACCTAACCGTTGTAGTAGTAGTATAGGAAAGACTCGGGGGTTGTTATCGTTCTCTAGGGGAATAGGTTGGGAAGGCTTGATCACGGTCTAACAGAATTCTAGGAGTTGAGAGAAGATTATTTTTGTATTTTATATTTATAAGAAAGCAGTAAAATCATATGTTTGAGATGTTTGGTTGGTTTTAGCTATTAAACTAAATAATAAACTACGCTAATGGTGATAACAATATAATAAAAAGATTGTATTCATTTAATCATGTTTACTCCCTAGATTGCTTCTTCTAGTATTGTTTCTTTCTCACACTTGTGATGATCTATGTAATTATTTCCCAAGTCATGAACAGATTACACGAACCCGCCGTCTATTTAATATTCTGTTGAGGCAAAACACAAAGTAAGGTAGTATGAAGATTATTACCCGGCCCCCAAGAATATATTAAATGCATTTGAAATATATTAAAAGTGGATCAACCATATAAGGGGCAAGGTAGTATGAAGACTGTTACCCGATGGTATCCTTTCTACACAATCATGTTTCCCTAGACATATCAACAGCGATACAGACAAAAACTAGTTTTCTAAAACCTAACATGGATATTCATCACAAGAACCAACACCACTAAGATCTACATTCTAAGTTTCATACAATCATAAATGAATACAATAAGGAGTTTAGCCAAATAAGATAAAGCAAGAACAATAAAGAATCAAACAACAAGACATATTGAATGATTAAGATAGTCTTACTTGATTAAAACATGAATTGAAAGAGGTACAATAGGGTTTTGAAGCCCTAAAATCGTCCTAATAAGCTGCCAAACAAACTAGGGTTCGTCTCCCTTTTTCACTCTAAAGTTACACACATAAAACCCTAATTTCAGGTCTATATTTATAAGAATATCGCTGTGACGACGTCGCGTTTTAATCGTGATGCCGTCATAAAGTAGAATCTTCTAGATCCGAGTTGAGTCGGTGCGGGCTGACGCCGTCACTAGATGAAGTGTGACGGCGTCGTGTATAAATAGTGACGCCATCTCCAGGCTTTAAGTCTTTAAATCTTGAAGAGTATTGGTGTTGGTTCATAGTCTTGTCCGTTTCTTCTCCAAATGAGCCCAAGTCACGTGTATTTCCTCCAAATGCCTTTCAAATGCTAAATACCTGAAAAGAAACGATTAAGTACCTATTTTGGGCATAAATGCATGATTTAGGGGGTTAAATGACCCCGAAAAAGTGTATAAAATAACACCTCATCAAATATCCCTACACTTGGGATTTGCTTTTCCTTAAGCAAATAGGCTTTTCTACCTAGACAATAGCAGTATTAGGGTCATTTAACCTACTCTTTAAAAGTATTTTACAACACAACCTTCTAGACCTCGTAATTAAAAGCACGAAAAGTATATACTAGCACCTCACATAAGTGTTTGGGATTCTCTTTTTCTCTCGAGTGTATACTAAATTATAACATAATGGGGAAACGGAAAATCAACACTCATTACCTTTCATAGCATATAAATTACCATAGGCTTGGTAAAGGATCAAACCTCCATCGCTAAGCGCAAGCATTATTCATTACTATCTAAGAGGTTTTTTTAAAGGGTTGTGGGGTATAGGTCTAAGATAACATATAATGAAAACGGAAACGGATGGGATACATTTGGGTAACTTTGGGGTGAGTTTGGAGTGGAAGGGTTAGCTAATTATTTACACGAATACACGCTGGTTTGGTTGCTAAGCCAAGACTCGGACGAAGATATACAAACTCTACACAACTCTACATCAATCACTTTCTTTTTCTTTTCTATTTTTTTTTAAACATAATATATCATAACATGGGGTTTATAACACGTACCCCTACACTTGAGCTTTTACATACTTTACAAGCAACTATTCTATGACCCGATTTGAGGTGGATCAAAATAACATGGAGATCATCCAACAAACGTATGGGGGTATTGACTTAACTTTTCTTCCCCATTCTTTCACGAAATAAATACTACCATGAATCCCAATCGTCCCAAAACTGTATTTACAAGGATAAAGACATAATAACCGTGTACTCAAATAATTAACTTGGGTTAACACAATAATGTACTAAAAGCGAGTACATACAGGGTAGGCTAAGGCGATTTGGGTGTAACGATTGGTTTAAGGGTTAACACTGCTCTTCATTAATAGTCCGGCTTAACCAGAAATCTACGAGAACAGTGAAAATGATAGGCTCGGAGGGTTGTACTAGGGGTATCCTGCACTAAAGGTGAGTGCATGGCAAGGGTGTGGGATAGTTATATGATCGATGTGACCATCATAACAATTACAAGTTTAAAACATAGGTTAATCCTAGTGCCTCTTATCAAGCAAATCCTAATACCTACTATGAGGTCTCAGGATGCATCACAAAAACAAGTTCTAGAATTTAATATGCTACCAGTACACTCATATAGTTTAAACCGATACCAATGCTCCAGAAAAGGCGACAAAGACCATACGTACACATTCGTAACGACGGAATAGACACATATGACTGCTCACTCATTAACTCGAGAAAGCTAAAGGTATAAACTATCTTGGGTATCAATAATAGATACCTGAATTCCTATAGATCTAAAGGCGAACCTTACATTCGGGGGTGGAATTCTGAAGGTTTTTGTGCTAGTCATACACATTCCTATCCATGAGATACTATTAATACTTGGTTTTCGTTGATATGTGTCATTGATGACATCAAATAACGTCTATTTTATAGCATCATTTATCCCATGTAATTAACCCATTTTGTATAGTTATTGCAATGAATTGTTACTTAATCATTTATATTTAAGAATTGCAGTAATTACGGAGTCCTTGGTGAATATTAGCAAAAGGCACGCATTCTGGAGCATAAACGAAGATATTTTGAAGATTAATGATTCTGACTACCAATACGCCATATCCATTAAGGAAGATACGGCGTATCCGTGCCTGCACTCAACAAAGACCACGAAGGAAACAAGCTCAATACGGCGTATCCAGAGAAGACCAATACGCCGTATTAAAGATATAGTATGTGAAGATTCTGGAAGATATCAAGCGTGGTCCCTGCTCTAAGAAACCCCCAATACGCCGTATCTAACCCATTGGATATGCCGTATCGAACCGACTTCCAGAAAGTATAAATAGAAAACTCAAAAATGAGTTTTAAGTGTGCTAAATCATATTCTCGATACCTAAACCACAAAAGTCAATTTTCAAAGGAGAAAAAGAGCAGAAGAGGTCTTGCAACGCATTCCAATCCATAGAAGACAACGTGTAATTTCTTATACTTTTGTAATCGTTTAGTTTTTGGTATCATTCGTTAACTCGGTTAGTTTACCTTGGCTAAGCCATTACTCTTGTATTAATTATGATGTTTGAAGGCTAATACCTTCGGGTATTAGCCATTATTATGAAGATCTGAATGTTTGGTTTTGTTTATATCTCGATTTCTTAATTTATCGTTGTATGCTTGTTTATGTTTATCAATATACTTGTTTACGTGCTTTTGTATGCGACCTATCATTCAACTGGATCTAGTGATACGGACCAAGTAATCTAGATGCCGGGATAGCTCTCCATATAGTAATTTATACATCTAGAATCATAGGATCACAAATATTGTCCTTCTAAATTCATGCTAAGGATACGCTTCTGGCTTAACTAGTTAATCGGATATTGCCTTTGGTTTATTAAACATGTTGACTAGTAGGTGAATCTAGATAATTCAACAAATAATGTTCTAATTCCATTGGATAGTTGGACAAGTAGACTACCAGAGTATAAATTGCCATTAAGCAGTAAGTAGGTAATGTCTCTACGAGCTAGGGTTTAACAAGATCACCATTGCTTTAATCCCTAAGATAGATTATAATTAGCAAATAAGGATGCTTTATATGGATGCTTTAATTGTGACAAAACTAATGTGTCTAAGTCTTAGGATGAAGTCCCGCCTAAGTCTAAGAAGTATATGCCTCTTTAAGATAAGTAATCATTGCACTGAATAAACAAACAAACTTCTAATTAGATTAATGATGGCTAATACAGCTTTCTATCATAAGGCTCGACCACTCTTTTATCTTTTGTTAATTTGCTTGCATGGGTTAAAGTGTCTTGAATTGATTGTAGTCACCACCAAACCCATGCCAGTCTCTGAGGCTGAAAACCCCCTTTACCTTTTAGAATTAGGATTAGAACTAACATAGGATTATCATAGGTTTGACTTAGATTATAATTAACTTAGATTAGATAACCAAAATATAAATAAATTAAGAGATTTAACCTCGCTTCAAGTGTTCGACACCCTACTTACCACGAATCTACTACCGACCAGGTACACTGCCCGTTAAAGTGTTGTTTTTGGTTAAGTCGACAAAATATAAATTTAAAACTTGAATCATAAAAATATACACCACACAACGACACATCAAGTTTTTGGCGCCGCTGCCGGGGAGTGAAAATTAATCTTGATTTTTATTTTACATTTTGGTTTTTAACATTAGATCTAACCCTTAGGATTAATGTAGTTTAGAGTAGTTTATATTCCTGCTTGTTTGCTTACTCTGTTTGTGTTATACGGCGTATTCAGTTCACTGAATACGACTTATTGGTTATTTAACAATTTTCCTAGTAAGTTTATTGCATAATGGACGATCTAAACATTACTATGGAATAATACATCAGGATCGAGGAAGAAAAAGCTCGAAAACATGGGAAAGTATTTAACTGGAAAACTGCTAAGTATGGTAGAATCTGGTACGATGAAGACGTTCACGACCTCAAATCCATTGAAAACGAATTCCCAGCTCTAGCCTTCAATGATAGTTTGAAATCAGGTGAAACACTATCTTGTGAACCCGCGGTAAGTTCTCTTAATGATGAAATTGACTTTAGAATTTCGTTTGACGATTTCGACGATGAAGATTACATGGTAGTTTTTAACAAAAACTCGTTTTCTTATAAAATAATTTCTACCAATGATTTGAAAACAGATTCGGAAAATGATAATGAAAAAGTCATGCCTTTACTTCCATCACCTGAGCCTACGGTTAGTTATTTTGATGATTTAGACTTCTTTAAATATTTTGAGAATGAATTTCCAACCATTGTTTACAATGATACTCAAACGTCTAAATCAGATTTATTAACTGAACCGATTTTAAGCCCTCAACATATCGATGAATTTGATTTGAATGATGAAACATCATTTTCCGAATATGATAAAGAGGAACAAAATGTTTTAAGCTTTAATGATCTATTCTCTTTTAACGTAATTTATCCTAATGATTCAAAATCGGATAAGGACAATGATGATGAATTGATGATAAAGTCGATATTGAACACTCTTTGGGGGATTTATCTGTCAAACCATTACCTAATGTAATAAATACCGATGATGGTGCTTTTGCACATGTGACAAATAGGCTTTTGGAAACAAGTCATGATACATCTAATAAATTTTTCAATACTAAAACTTTTATCAAGGAATTAAATTTTAATATCATGACTTGTAATTATATTATCAATGGGATGCTAATAAATCTTTTTATGAATTTATATGTGCCATTTGGCATCCCGTTTGACCCCAAATCGTTTTATAAGGATGAGATTAAATTGGGGCAAGTCTAACTTAAAGACTTTTCTGTAAACAAAAGTGCTTGCCGGGAGACAACCCAGAATGTATTTTCAATTTTCTTATCGATTCTGTCTTCCCAGACTGTCTATACGGCATATCCAAACTCCATGGATACGGCGTATTAGCCTTTTGAACGTTATCCAGTCTTTATTTTCTGCACAGTCTATACGGTGTATTCGTTAAACGAATACAGCGTATTCGACATAGGTATCAATACGGCGTATTCTTGTCCGTAAGAATGATTAAATGGGTATGGAAGCCAAGATGAATTTCCAAGATCATAGTGTACAAATATAATGGCTCTTTACATGCTCAATAAAATTGAGTATGTAGACCCAAAAGGGATTTCCAAGTCAGTATTGACTTGGGTCCCTAAGAGATACTAACTTCTTACTTGTTGTGCATGCATCAGAATATGTTTTACAAGATCATGCTAGTAGATAGGTCATAGTTTGTTCAAGTTCATAGTATCTTTTTCTTTTTATTGCACTAACTTTTCAGGATAAGCATGGATTTGAGGATGGATAGAAGCAGTCCTAGCAAATACAACTCATCTATGGTCTGTAAATACTAAGTACTAGAGTTAATTCTGGTAGCCTACAAGTTAATTCTGGTAGATTACTTGTTAATTCTGTAGACTTAAAGTTTATTCTGGTAGTCTATACGTTAATACTAGTAGTCTATATGTTAATTATGGTAGACTATATTAGTACTGGTAGACTAATTTTAATACTGGTAGATGACCGTTGATGCTGGTGAGGGAAAATTGACTTTTCTTCTTTTAAATATTACCGTTAGAGATTTTTACGGCGCATACTACTAACATAGGTTTTCTATTTGGATAATTCCTGCACTTTCTTCCATAAAATACCTTTCTTTACTCTAAAGAAACTTCTTTTGCACACGGTCCAATAAGAAACCTTGTTATTCATCAGAAAAAACTCAATTCCCTCTCTCTACCAGCACTTAGTAATTCACTCGCATCAAACCCAACATTAGAATCTTAATTCTTACGATTTCTGTTCATCAACGAGTTCATATGGCCAATCTAAAGTACTCAAACAAGCATAATATGGTTGCTTTCTTGAAGAAACCAAATGAAAGTGTTGGTTTCACTGAGGTAGTGGATTTTCTTAAAGGTACATCTCTCAGGTATGCCTTAACTCATAATCCTACTATCTATGACTCCCTAGTCAAACAGTTCTGGCAAACTTGCTCACAGTTAGATCAACTTGACTAATGGGACTCAACAATTAGTAGATCTTATTACTCTAAAGAGTATCCTATTACTAAGGTATCCTGTCAAAGTAAACTTCAATTGGAAGATGCAACAGGAATACATATTTTATCTATGCTGGACAATATATAGCATGATTAGCCACTTGGGGTATGTTACTGAGGGTAAATTACTTTTTGGAAAATAGAATTTTACACCCCATTAGAAATTTTTATTCCATTCAATTTCAATGCTTAAGCCCTAGTCTGGTGGATGGTATCAATGGTTAGTACTATTGCTACTGATTAATTCTGTCTTCTAGCAATAGGGTTTATAATTTTTCAAAAATGATTTTTGATGGGATGGGTTCATAACTTAGGAGAGTATTTCAAAATTTTTACTGTATCCAAAGGTTTTTAAAATTATTTTGGATATTACACTGAAAAGAAACGGAGGTATTAGGCCCCACAACTTTGACCTCAAAAAGCTTTTTGCACACATAAAAATGGGTTATGCAAAGGGATATTGTTATCCATTGTTGTCTGCTATGTTGGCATGGGCAGCTGTGGATCAAGGTTGAAGCTCAAATAACCAGCTGAACCCCATCACCACACATGTTATCCAATACACACCACATCCCACCAACTCTATTCTTCACCACCTATTTCCATCACCTATTCCATCTCCACTCGCCATTTATAACCTTCATTCACACTACCATCATTCACAATATCAATCACCACCTCATTAACCACCTCACTCTCACCCATCTGTTAAACCTAAGCTCGTATGAAGCACCTCTCTGAGGTCATACCATCAGGAATTGGTTGAGGATAGTATTGCACACTTAAGAATTGATGGTGCTTGTACCTACCTTGGTGACCTGGATTAATAGTGTTAGTGACAGTGTTGAAGGAAACACAAGCAGACACATAGGGAATGTTGTGCTTAAATGGTAGAATGTGAAATCTCTGGAAATAGCATTTAAAGGGAAATCTAAGAAAGTACTCATATCTGAATCAGAGGGTGAAGAATCAGAGGATTAGGGGAGGAAAATTCAGGATATTGATGATGATCCTCTAGTTTCTTTGGTAAGGGAATCTATGAAAGAGAAGTCAACAGACTTTGTTACTCCTACAAAAGCTTCAGGGGAGGCTCAAGAAGAAGAAATCAGTCCTACAATCTTGCAGGCAGCTAAAACATTGTCAAAGGTTGCTTCTCAGGGTGTTAGCAAGGAAAAATTAACTGATAAGGGCAAGAGATACAGGGGGAGAGCAAGGTCCATGGCTAAAAATATTGATACTGGATTGGATGATGAAGAAGAGATTAATACTGGCAGAGAAGAGATTAATACTGGTATTGAAAAGGTTAGTACTGGTAGTACTAAAGTCTCTGCTTCTGGTACTTGCTAATAAAAGGGGTAAATAGGGAAGGAAATGGCTCCAATGATTGAGGGGTATCCAGGGCTACTCACAAAAACTAAAGAACAAATAAGACAGTGGAAGCTGGATTGGAAGAGGCTCCCCCCCCTAAAGTTGCAAGCATCAACTGGATGAAGAAGTCTGCAAAGCAGATTCTTTTAGATAAATGATAGCTGATTGATTGGCAGAAGAGGGGAAGCTTTAACAGAATAACAAAAGAAAAGAAAAGCTCAAGTTTAATTTGAAGCTCAGTTTTATACTGAAGAAGACTGGGATACTATTAGAGCCAAGCTAGAAGCAAATGCAGAGTTGTCAAAAGATGTGTTAGGACAAGATTTGCCTAAACAAGATTTTGCAAAAAGAATGGTAGATATGGTGAATCAAAGAAAGAAATACTTTGCATAGGAAAGAGCTAAGGCAAAGAGATAAAAAACCATGACTCTGTCACAAGTTAAGGATTATATGTCAAACAATCTTACGAATCAAGGAACTTGGAAGCTTTCTCAGTTAAAGAAGTTAAAGTTTGAGAGAATTAAGAGGAGTCTTGATAAGTTAGTTCAGCCAGGATTGATTACTTTTGTTACTTTAAATCTTGAAGTACAAAGGCAAATTGAAAAGTATGGGAAGAGCCTTCAGACAAAAAATTCAAAGAAACAAAGATTGATGGTAAAGATGTTCAGCTATAGGAGGAAAAAGTTACAAAAGTAAAGAAGACAGAGAAGTAAAAAGAACAGAAAAGAAATAAGCAAAAGGCTAGAAAGGGTAATAAATGTTGTCAAAGAGTGCCAAACAGAAGATTCAGAAATTGATAAAGAGGAATCAGTAGAAGCTATGAATTAAAATCTTGATAGTGTGGCAAATTGGAAGATATTTCAGCAAGGTCAAAGAAGTGTTTATCAGATAATAAGAGCAAATGGAACTGATACAGTCTACATGAGCTTTGGAGCTATGATTAAAGACTTCACAAGAGAGGATCTTATAGAGTTGTACAGATTGGTAATGCAGAAGTATGGAACAAATAGGCCTGAAGATGAGTATGATAGAGTGCTTTGGAGTGATCTCAGGACTATGTTTGATGCACCTCTCATTGAAGATGCTATTTGGAGCTTACCACTTCAATGAAGATGGTATAGTGTGGAGGTATGTATGAATAATGTGAAGTACATTGCTAACTTTAGAGGCTGCCTAGTTAGTTCGTTGCACGATATCAAAGTATCATTGTCAAAGATGCTTGTCAAGTGATCGCTGAAAATGGAAGCTTCTAGATGGAAACTGAATGAAGTTTGCTATAAATCTTGAAGATGATTGAGAAAGAAAGCTGGGATTAGAAAGTGATGAAAGATATCAGTATCAGTGCATGTTTTTGGAATGTGGACTTTATGGAAGTGAGAAGGGTTTGGGTGTTGGCTAACCACCACACAACAATTGGTTATCAGTTCACCATGCTTAATAGGCATAAGTACTGGCTAGTCCAAAGCAAACGGGTTTGGTAAAGACTTCTCAAATCTGTTAATGGTTGTAGTTACCAAAAAACTGTATGGTAATCAAGGCACCATTAGTATTGAACTCTAAAGCATTGGTACTTCAGAGCAACATCTACTGTAAAGAGAATTCAAATATGTTGATAGATGATAGTTTGCTAAAAAACTATAAGGTTATCAATTGCACCTTGTTACTAAAGAAGCATTTGACTAGTTCTCATAGCAAACGGCTCATGGTTAAAGATATAGCAAATCCGTTGATGGCTGGTAGTGTGCTAAAAACTATTAAGCCAACTTAGTTGGAGTGTTGTGTATAGCTGTAAAGAGAAAGACCAATGACTAAAGGACATAGTTTGATATGGTTTTTCAATGGAACATCAAACCATATTATCATTCAAGAGAAGCTAAGGACTTGAAGATATGCTTGGATACAATTCTCAAAAGCCCAAACTGAAGACAACTGAAGAAACTTGAAGTTAACAAGTGAAGTTCAAGTTTAGGGGAGGATTGTTAGGAATTTTATATAACATAATTAATTCTGTTAGTATTATAGTTAGTTTGCCTAGTATAAATCAGTTAGTACTGTAGAAAGGTTTATCTTACGTTTGTTACTGGCAGTAATTAAATAGTTAATACTGTTTATATAAATAGTTTAAGTCTGCTTACAAAAAATATTAGTTAGAGTTAAAGATATAGCATGAGATATCTTAGAAAAAGATATGCATTATCTTTATACACTTTTGTAAAGCCCATTAGGGTTTCCTTAGTCTATAAAAGGATCCTAGATAGAAAAGTAGATATGATCTAAGGAAGATCATAGTGATCATAAGTAATCATAGTTTGTAATCTGTAACTTAGGCAGATTCAAAGTTCAATATAAAAGTGTTTTGATTGTGTTCTTCTTTACATTGTTGATTAAATTACGCGTAATCAATAGTGGTTAATCATTGTTTCATCATTGTTACTTTAGATTTATCTAACGCAACAAACCCTTTACAAGCTAAAGGTTAAGATCCATTAAGCAAAGGGTTCTACAATAAAGGAACATACACTTAAAAACACTTACAAACACATAAAAGAATCTTTAACAATGCAAATTGTTTCAATAATCAAATAGTTCAAAATAATTTAAACAAGAACACAAAATGTAAAAAATATAAGTTTATAATTGTTCAAAAGTATCAGGAACACGCATTTGTGTTTCAAACCTTGAACTTTTACATAATGAGTAGTGTTTTATTTTTTATTTTCTTAAAAGGCTACATGCTCTAACTTAATGTCAACAAACCAAACTCTTATAAATTTCAATATAATTCAAAAGAACGGTTTCATTTTTGGGAATGACAAAATAAAAATAACCGTGATCCGGACCGTTCCATCCCGAACCGTCCTGAGAACCGAAAATTTAGAATTTTAGGAACCAAGAACTGGACCATGGTTCTAATATATGGTTCGGTTCCGGGATGGTTCCTCGGTTCTTATGGTTCCTCGGTTCTTTTGGACACCCCTACTCCATATAATGATTTATACATCTAGAATCATAGGATCACAAATATTGTCCTTCTAAAATCGTGCTAAGGATACGCTTCTGGCTTAACTAGTTAACGGAAATTGCCTTTGGTTTATTGAACATGTTGACTAGTAGGTGAATCTAGATAATTCAACAAATAATGTTCTGATTCCATTAGATAGTTAGACAAGTGGACTACTAGAGTATAAATTGCCATTAAGCAGTAAGTGGGTAAAGTCTCTATGAGTTAGGGTTTAACAAGATCACCATTGCTTTAATCCCTAAGATAGATTATAATCAGCAAATAAGGATGCTTTATGCGGATGCTTTAATTGTGACAGAATTAATGTGTCTAGGTCTTAGGATGAAGTCCCGCCTAAGTCTAAGAATGATATGCCTCTTTGAGATAAGTAATCATTGCACTGAATAAACAAACCAACTTCTAATCGGATTAATGATGGCTAATACAGTTTTCTATCATAAGGCTTCGACCAACTTTTTATTTTTCTATTAATTTGCTTGGGTGGGTTAAAGTGTCTTGAATTGATTGTAGTCACCAACCAAACCCGTGCCAGTCTCTCAGGCTGAAACCCCCCTTTTACCTGTTAGAATTAGGATTAGAACTAACATAAGATTATTTAGTTTTGACTTAGATTAGAATTAACTTAGATTAGATAACAAAATATAAAATAAATTGAGAGATTTAACCTAGCTTCAGTGTTCGAACCCTACTTACATGAATTACCACCGACGGGTACATGCTTTTTAAAAGTGTTGTTTTTGGTTTAGTCGGACAAAATATAATTTAAAACTTGAAACTATCATAAAATAATTACCACACAAACGGAAACATCAAGTTTTTGGCGCACGTTGCCGGGGAGTGAAAAATTTTAATACTTATTTTTATTTTAATGTTTTGGTTTTTAACATTAGATTAGATCTAGCCCTTAGGAGTAGTGTTAATTAGATTAGTGTAAATTAGAGTAGTTTATATTTCTGCTTGTTTGCTTACTCTGTTTGTGTGATACGGCGTATTCAGTTAACTGAATACGACGTATTGGTTATTTAACAAGTTTTTCTAGTAAGATTCTTACAAGATGGACGATCCAAACATTACTATAGAAGAATACATCAGGCTCGAGGAAGAAAAAGCTCGAAAATGTTGGAAAGTGTTTAACTGGGAAACTGCTAAGTATGGTAAAATCTGGTATGATGAAGACATTCACGACCTCAGATCCGTTGAAACCGAATTTCTAGCTATAGCCTTTAATGATGGGGTATCATCTGAAAAAACACTTTCTTGTGAACCCACGACAAGTTCTCTTAACAATGAAATTGTCTTTAGAATTTCATTTAACGATTCCGACGATGAAGATTACATGGTAATTTTTGACAAAAACACGTTTTCTTATAAAATTATTTATACCAATGATTTGAAAGTGGATTCGGAAAATGATAATGAAAAAGTCAATTTGCCTTTACTTCCATCACCTGAGCCTGCGATTAGTTGTTTTGATATTTTAGACTTCTTTAAAGATTTTGTTAATGAATTTCCAGCTATTTTTTACAATGATGCTCAAATATCTAAATCAGATTTATTAACTGAATCGATTTTAAGCCCTCAACATATCGATGCATTTGATTTAAATGATGAAACATCATTGTCTGAATATGATGAAGAGGAACAAAATGTTTTGTATTTTTATGATCTTTTCCCCATCTACTTTATTCATTCTGATAATTTTATAGTCGGAAGAAGACAATGATGACAATGAGACGATATAATACAGTCTTCCGGGGGTAATGAAATGAACACAAGGGTCAAAAGATTTTTGAAATCAAGTCACGAATAAAATCTATAACTTTCAGATCGGGAAGTTTTGTTCCATGAACTTATAAGTAAAATCATATTTGGATTTTCATGATGGTATTCTATTACATATGAATTTGTATGTGTCGTCTGGCATTCCGTTCGGCCCTAAACGGTATTACAAGTATGGCGTTTATACAAGAATGTTGCGAAGGCCAAGGTATGTTTTCTTTGCTTTATTTTAGGAAAATTGGTCTCCAAGGACGGATACGGCATATTAGGATAAAACCTATATGGCGTATCCACTGCTTTAAACTAAAGTTGAATAAGTCAACGAAACTCGCCAATACAGCGTATTAATCAGATACCAATACGGCGTATCGAGTCTGGGTATAAAAACCCAACTGATACGCCGGATTGAGTTTTACCAAAAAATTTCACTCCACACACATAAAATATTTTACCACTTAAGATTCTTGGAGATCTCTTATTTTGGATTCATAATCACTCTTTTCTTCATCAAGATCATACGGTAATAAACTTTCCCTTTTTCTCCTTTTTGATTTTTGGATTCAAAACTAATTAGGGTTAGGGTTTGGTTCATAGATATAGGGGTATTCCTTAGAACTTCTTAAGTTTCTTTACCCCCCCTAAACGAGAATAAGCTGTTTGGTAGAATTGTTAAATGGGTCAAAATGGGTAAAAAGGGGAACCCCCCTTTTCGTTTTCATATTGCAGAGCAATACGGCGTATCCACTCTCATGGATACGGTGTATTGACCAAATTTTACCCAACTTTAAAGCCCTAATACGACGTATTCAGTAAAATGAATACGACGTATTAACTTAAATAAGATCCTGAGTTTTCAAACCTATATGTCATATTGACTAACATCTATACGGCATATTGACCAAATTAATCCTTATACGACGTATCCATTTATGAATACGCCGTATCCATTTATGTCATTGACACCGTATCCACCCTAATGACAGAAAGTTTTATTTTGTAATCCTGGAACTAATCTCGTTAATTTTGCAAAGATATGGCACCCGTACCACCACGTGAGCAGAGAAACCCATTTCTTAGGTACCAGGGTTTAGAGTACACTAATGCGGATATTGCCGATTTCGAGGAGAGGTTGGAGAGGATTTACAGTCAAGAGATACACCAGGTTCAGGTTATGGACTTTCAGAGGATGCCCGAGCTTACGAGGGATGGTTTGTTTGCTAGGATGGTGATGGAGCATCGTGATGATGTCGGGGTTGTAGTATTTACTAGTCGAGCTTAGGGAGGCTATTTGATACTAGGGGACCACTGGTTTAGGAGTTCATTCTAGAGTTCCTTGGCACGCTTAGATTTGGAGAGGTGTTCCTTGACTTGGATGCTCCTGATACTATTCAATTTTAGTTAGGTAGAGCTAGGAGACGTTTAAGCTGGAGGCAGTTTATTTTAGCCTTGGGATTACATACCGGGGAGGAGATGAAGTCCCCCGGTTTTGCTAGGTACTAGAGTGAGAGTGAGAGGATGATCCCTGGGAAGGGGGATCTGCATGATTATTGGAGGGATATTTCGACTGATGGAGATTTCCTGGGACCTCCCCTTTCTTACACTTTGATTAGAGATCCAGTGTTGAGACTTTGCCATCGGATGATGCCACATAGTATTGCTGGTAGAAGTCAAGCACCTGAAAAGGTGACCGTGACTGATTTGTTTTATTTAAGAGGGCTGGATGTTGGATCGGTCAACATCCCTTAATTATTAGCCCGATATCTCAGGAGGTTTGCTGCTGGGAGGAAGAGCGAGGCTCATATTTCTGGTGGACAGTTTGTATCCCGATTGGCTGAGCATTTTGGACTCCTGACTGCGGAGATACTTCAGGGATTGATGGTTATTGCCCCTAAGCTACCGGTATGTTACTGGCTGAGTTGTGAGCGTTGCAGATCTGTAGCAGATGATGAACATGGGCATTGGGTGGCCATGGGACTAGAAAGGCAGCCCGATGCTACGGCTGGTGCCCTTGCAGATGCTGAGGATGCTCTTGCTGTTGATGAGGGTGACCAGGCTGTTTTGGCACCCATACAGGCACCTTAGCAGCCACCACCACCACCTCCAACTATTGCTAGGACTATGCCCCAGAGATTGGGGAGACTTAAGGAGGGGGGGGGGACCCCCCCCAGGGGGGGGGGGGGGGGGGGGGTGGGGGGGGGGGGGGGGGGGGGGGGGGGGGACCCCCCACCCCCCCCCGGGGTTTGGTGGGGGGGGAGGTGCAGGGTCTGCGTAGGGATGTAGGGAGTTTATGTGGACTTGTAGAGAGATCGATGGAACGACAGGGGAGTTCTTACAAAACGGTGATTTCATGTATGGGCTAGCTGATGGACGTATGGGCTGACATCGGGGGAATTCGATGGAACCTTTCGAGGGAGGTCTCCTGCGGCATTCTAAAGAGCACCAAGATAGAGGGCTGGTGAGGCCGGAACCATCCACAGCTCAGCAGGACCAAGCAGCAGCCAGACCGTGATCCTGTTATCTCTTATCTTTTTGTTCTGTGTCTGTAATTTCATTCATTGTCGTGAATGTATCTAACTATAAAATAGGTTCTCATATTTTTGCAGATATATCATGATGTGACATTTTGACTTGTTTATGCATGATAGAACAAGACTGGCAGTAAGTTCAACATCATAGCTTGTGAGTACATTTCAATTATAAGCATTCATATCCACATCAAGATTAACGAAATGGTTACAGTTTTAGGTATTTATTTTGAGTCTAACCAAATGAATACACGGAGATAGAATTGCATTTGTTTTTTGAGAATTTGCACAGGACCTCGTGAAAGAAATATCGACGAATATTGGTGGAGAATTTACAAATCTGGAGATCGTGAAGTGTTGGAGTCTTGAAACCTTAAGGCGGCTGTTCAACATAAATTCTTGCTCAATAAATCAACTTGGAGAATCTGCCGAGAAAATATCAGGGGAGTTTCTTATTCTAATTCTTTTTAATTCCCGTATTTAATGTTTTATCTATACAACGAGGACGTTGTATAATTCAAGTGGGGGGATGAAATTAATTCAAGCATACTTTTGTGAAATTACTTGATACATAACCCGCACACAATAACCCTTGTTAGATATTGTGAGGATTTAACCTTATTCGTTTCCAAATGTTTACCCAAATTCTACAAAATATGAGTGCGTCGGTGATGTTGTAGACTTTAGAAATTGGCTTGGTATATCTATTCGAGACCGCAGTGATAAGTACTATGGATTTAGATAGAGTAACTTGTTTAAATTGGTAAATTTTAGGATTACACCCAAATCGCCTTTACATGTTGCTTATTAACTAACTATACCGGTTAGTTAACCCCCATATAAACCCTTTGTTTACTCTCACTTTAAGAGTAAGATACCACTAGAACAACCCGTAGAGCAAATCCTTTAGGAACTACACCAATTATTTGTTTCGTTACACCTTTACACCTTAGCCTACCCTGTTAGATTAAGTTTATTTTACAGTCAATGTTATAAATAGCGTGAAGCATGGCGTAGCGGCATAGCCAAGCCTCAAGCTTTAGCGTGAGGCGTAGCGACATGACGTTTTTAAGGCGGCAAAAAATATTTATAGATTTATAAATTATATCATAGTTTAGAATAATATGAGTAGTAAATATTATTAAATTCAAGTATCAATCCAAAATATTAGTCAATCCAAGCATAAATCTTAAATTTTAGAAAATCCCTTAAATACTTCAAAAAAACTCGCCACGCTATACGCTATAGCACGCTTTATCACGCTATATGACGCTATATTGCACGCCACGCCTAGAGACGACGCCTTGGCCTGTTTCGTAACGTGGAGGCCACGCTTCGCGCTATGGCGCCGCTATAACGTGCTATTTAGAACCCTGTTTACAGTTGCTAGTTGCTTAAAGTGTAAAGTTTATATTTCCCGAGTCCTGTCTATTTTGGTACGGTTGGAAGAAATTTGCACATCGCAAATGGGAATGTATATTATAGTCAAAACTCATGTATTTTTATTACCATCGCAATTAATGGTACGTCCGAAGAATGAAGAATTATTGAAGGAATTATCCAGAATTATTATGATCGTGAAGATGGTGAAACTACACCGAGTTTCGTAGTATATTGATTGCTTAAAAAATCGCAAACAAAAAAGAGAAGGAAAGTTTGAATATAATCGCTTCGTAACTACCGAAGGAATTACACGAAGGATCGATTATTTATTGATACAAATCGACGTTGTAGAGTATTGTATAAAGTGGAAGATATCGCCACTTGCCTTGTAAAGTATGTAAAATATGGGATGATTGGGAAGTTGACCGTTACGGGAACGCCAACTTAGGTTGTTGTTTTTGATCTATGATCAAGACGTTGTAAATAGTTGTGTCTTTATCATGGTAACGATCAGGAAAAAGTGTCTAGCAACTTGTATTTTAGACTTAATCTATTTGTTTTGTAATTTTTATTTAACAACAATTTATTTCTATTTCCTAATCATTAACCATGGGTTTTACGCGAATGAGGATGTGATCGAGCATGCATGTCTATTCCGTCGTTACGGCCATGTGTGCATGTCTCAGCTGCTTTGTTGGTCTATTACTATTGGTGAAAGTTAGAAGATCCATACCTTATATTACTCTACTATTCCTACTCTTTAGCTTATTCGAGGTGGGAGTGAGCAGTCACATGTGTCTATCCCGTCGTTACGGGTGTGTATGTGTGGTCTTTGTCGCCCTCCTAGAATATTGGTATCGATAAAGATTAGTTAGAGTAATCAACCATAAGCCTTATCATACAAACCCATATTTACCTTTATAAACTTGTTACTCCTTAGCTTTAGCGGTGGAGATGTGTATCCTTGCCAAGCTTATCATAGAATACTCGTCACGACCGAGCAATTGAGCGAATTAGATACATGTTACCACATAGATTAGTTGAGTGATTTGAGTGTTTTCATCTTCCTATTTCGTGAGGTGTTTGGTTGTGTACTTGTAATAGATCAAATAAATGCTTTAACGAAAAATATCATTAAGGATACATTTTTATAAACTTCTAAAGGCTACTTGAGGACAAGTAGGATTTATGTGGGGGATATTTAATGACATCAAATAACATCTATTTTATAGCATCATTTATCTCATGTAATTAACTCATTTTGTATAGTTATTGCAATGAATTGTTACTTAATTGTTTATATTTGAGAATTGCAGTAATGCGGCAGTAACCGCATCAACAAGGGCCTGAGTGGAGGCTATCTTGAGTGTCTGGATTTGGGTTGGACACCCAGATGATGGTAGTAATGGTGATAGAACAGGTGGTTGTGATGAATGTGCAGATGGGGCCGTGCACCTAGCAAGGCGCTCCCCTGCAGAGGATGGTGATAGTGAGATAAGTGGTGATGGTGGTGGAGTAGGCATGGATAGAAGTCTCTCAACCTCTACCTCTGGTGGAAGGGATATGGAAGCCTGAAGCCAGACAATAATCCTAGCTCCAGTGGTAGTAATGTCAGTAGTGGGTGGTAGTGTAACAGGCTTTGTTCCCTCAGGTGGAGAGACAAGCTCAACAGTAGGTACAACAACAGCGAAGTCGGCCAGAGCTAAGTGCTCCTCCTCCTCCTCATCCTCCTCATCTTCATCCTCTTTATCCTCATCCTCATCATCGGCGTCATCCCCGGATGAATCGCCATCATCATCATCTCCATCCTCTCCCCCGTCCATGGGATAGTCAACCGGACCATCCTTCGTCTCATCATCCTCATACTCCTCTGGATCCTCTTCTGGATCCGACTCAGTAACATATCCTGGTGACTTAGCAATAGGTAAAACAACAGGAGGTAGTAGCTGCTCCTCAGCCGGAAACACATGCTCATCCTCTAATGGTATATACTCAGGGTACATAGGCTCTGGCACATAGTCAGGATCATGTGGTTGTATGAACATAGGCTCACGCTCATCCTCGTCCTGTGGTACTGGTGGTGTATGTGGCTCCTCGAGGCCAGGTATGTAATCTGGTGATGGTGGGGCTACCGGCTGTATAGGGAGTCCATCGTATCCGTATATGATGACTTATGGAGAACCACCGTCCGACAGCTCCGCGTCAGCTCCCCAAAATACCCTCCCTGGCTCAGAATTGGTGTAGACGGAAGTGTAGGTAACCGCAGATGATGCAGAAGACATGACTGCTGTAAAAACAAAATAACTTATATAAGTATTAATTTTTAAGACTCTTATAGTAATATACGTAATATAATTTATATACTCGTATATCAATCATGCAAGCACTTAGTAAGCTACTAATGCTAAAACAGTGTATGTCATGTAAGCAC
Organism: Tanacetum coccineum; assembly: GCA_026074375.1. Classification (NCBI taxonomy): domain Eukaryota; kingdom Viridiplantae; phylum Streptophyta; class Magnoliopsida; order Asterales; family Asteraceae; genus Tanacetum; species Tanacetum coccineum. The sequence goes on along the minus strand of BQNB010006485.1, from coordinate 52,773 downwards.
ATATGCTAGATTGCAAACAAGTAATGTATGTGTGTCTCGTGCAAACCCCATTTGTGAATGTAGTGTTTGAAAATGGTTAAAGTCTAGACGAAAATTTTGACCTGGTTCTCTATAACCTTGGCTCTAGATACCAATCTGTAACACCCCCAAATCTGAGTTGCAGCGGAATATTGAATATCCGAGGGCGTTACTTCATAGATCAATAGCACAAGATATGAGAACGACCACTAAACGTGTCGTTTTAAAAAGATACATTGGATTAACAAAATACTTGTTCATTACATAAGCTCATGGCTTCAAATTGTTCGACAATATAAGTAAAGATTTTGGTTTATAACAAATGTTCCCAAAATGTAATACGACCCAAATCTTTAGTATTAACTTTCTCTAAAGAGTGACCCCAATGTATCTGGTCACCTCGTACCTTATTGACTTGAGAAAAACATGCTTAAAACGTCAACATAAAGTTAGTGAATTCATAGGTTTATTTAAATCAATTGTAGGACCGCAAGATTTCCGAGTGTATAATTAAGCAACAGATGCAAACATCATAAAAGTAATTACATTTTCCTAAGCTCATGACACTGAAGCTCGACATGTATGAATGCAATAAATTGCCAAGAATGCCCGTGAATGATGTTCTAACCCGCAACATCCCAAATCCGACATGGAATACTTTTGTTGTCCGGCAAACCGGCACAGTGAGCGCTACTCAACCAAACAGGGACGTCAATCCCAAATAGATCTATTTATAACACTCGTGCTTACAATCTAATAATTGACAGTTCATGATAAAGGGCTCAGTGGGTTATCGCTACTTAGGCAAAAACACGTAATCATTGTATAAAATGTACCCTTGCGTCCAATTTGTAAAACAAAGCATCTTCTCACCCCAAAGAAAAACATTTAAATAATTGAAAAGCATGGGGCTATGAACTCACCTTAGTTGGTAGTCCCCTGTGAATGATAAATTTATCCAAGTATGGCAAATGAATCACACCATCAAATATCTAAGTAAATACGGCCAGTCTTAGTCTACAAGTTTAGGCTAACGACTTAATGCATAAACTAAAATAAATTGCTAGTTTATATATACTGTTATCACTTGTGTGGTGGTGCACATGTTTATTGTATTTGTTTCTACTTGATGGCTCTTGGGAAGGTATACAATTACACACGTTCAAGTATACGTATAAACGTTATTAATAAATATACATATTTATTAAGTCGCGTTTTAATTTGTATAATATCCGATAACTATTATAACTTGTCCGATTCGCTAAGTGTTTATTAAAATCACTTTCATTCATAAAATACCCTTAGGTTTTTCTATATTTACAAAAACAGTCCCTATGTTTATGAAAATATAATATTTACATTTTAAACCTTTAAGTTTCCACATTCACACCTTTAGTCCTTCAACTTTACAAAAATTTCACTTTAGGTCCTTATACTTTTAAAACAGCCCTTAAGTTTCAGAAGTGACAAAACATTCCCTAAAACTTTATAAATCCAGTTTTGACAGTTTTAACCCTTAAGTTGTAATTTGACACTTCTAGTCCCTTAACTTGTAAAAAATCGCATTTTACACCCAATTAAGATTTGAAAAGTGGTAAAAGGTTTCATTGGGCTCCAATAAGCTACATAAGCTGTGGTAGCTTATAAATAAGCTCGGATGAGCTTATTTTAGCTTATTGGGCCTTTTGGGTCCGTTAAGGTCCATTAAGCAAATTAAAGTTCTAATAAGGATTATAAAAGTACATAAGTTCTCATTAAGCTCATTTAAGCTTAATGAAACTGTTAATGCTGGAAAAAATAAGCTTGAGTGAGCTTATTTGAGCTTATTGAGCTCGTTAGCCCAATAACCTTTACTCGAAACGTTTTAAAGGGTCCATTAAGGTTTTATAACATGATCTAACTTATTTCATAGTCTTAATAAGCACTTTTATGTTGCTTTTATTGTTTGGCTTATTCTATAAGCCTATAAGCCTTGTGAATGGGCTTTTGGGCCCATTAAGAGCTCGATAAGGTTTATAAATGTTCAAACTAGTCTAATTTAGGTCCATTAGCTTTTCTAGGTTTATAATAAACTCATTAAGCTGCATAAGCTTACAAATAAGTTGTTTAAACTTATTCATGGCTTATGGGCCTATTTTGGACAAGGTAATGGGCTGCCAAGCCCATTAAGGGCCCGAATTGGTTTCTAATAAACATTAAGGTCCATATGAGTCCAATAAGCATATTAGGCCCCTTAATAAGCTCATAGAGCTTATTAATAAGCTATGGATCCTACTACTATGGCTTGTTGGGCCTGTCCGGCCCATTAGTGGGTTGTTTGGATTAAACGAGCCCATTAGTGGCCCGTTAAGCTCGCTAGTGCTTTCAAGGGTTTGTTAATCTCTTGTTAAGCACTCGTTAAACATTAATTAACTGTGTTTTATCACATGCATTCGTTTAAATGATTAGTATACTCCTTCCTAAGCCAAGCCATCGTGTTTCCATGAAAAGTTTACGTGTTGTTTCGTGTATTTCATACAAACGAATTTGTGTTCATATAGGTTTCCATTCTTGCATTTAAGCAAAACGTTTAAGGCCTTAGTTCATTCTTAAAACACATTTTACATCTCCTAGCACGTCCTAGCACCACACAAGTCGTTATACGCATGTATATATTGCGTGAAATATATATAAGATTGTATCATGCACGTATATGCTCACGTTAGTTTGTAAATTACAAACTAACATGACAAAATGACTAGCAAACAAGGAAGGAAACGTATGATTTGAATATGTGAGTTTAGAACACGACTTACAAAGGTCCTAGAGCTTGGTTTTCGGCTTAGAAGGAGATGAGTGATACACAGTTCGTCTACACCCAAACATGTATAAACCCGAAAGCTCCAAAGCTCAATATACCCGAACCTTAGCTTGTATACTCCTCCTAATATCATTGTATGTGATCCTTAGTATGCTAGTGCAAGCTAGAAAATTAAGTTGTGTCATGTTTGTGTTGTGCTTGGCTCGGTTTAGGGTGTACCGAAACAAAGGAGATGAAAACAAAGGTGTTCTTGGCTAGAGAGAGTTTAAGAGTTGTAAGAAATGTTTAAGTGTCAATATGAGTGGGTATATATAGGCTTAGGAGTGAGTTGGTGTTCTCTAGTCCTTAACTAACCAAAACTGAGCCCTAAGTGGTGGTTTTGAGGGTTCTAGTTAGCCTTAAATGGTTTCTTGCTAAACCACCTAGTACAAATCCTTAATTATAAGATAATTGTACAAGATTACATGAGATTTGACAAATCTTTGGTTGTGTGATGTTGTTTGTGGCCGTGGGTAACAAAGCAAGGAGAAAGGATCCCATGAGGTTATTATCCATTGTGTAATGAGCTAATTAGGGATAATTAGTACATTCATTAATTAATATTAGGTTGTACATGTACTTAGGAAGACTTCTAGTTATTTAGGCATGTGGGACATTTAGGATTATGGGTTTTTCTTACCCATATTCGCCCAACATGGTTTATTAACACAAAAATTGAGTAACTTTTATGTTTAAGGTTCTAAAGTGGGTATTGGTTAGAGTATAGATAGGTATAGGTATTTCCGAGGTGTGTCTAAAGGTATTTTATTGCGAAACGTAAGCCTTTTACGTGACCAATAAAAATAAGATGTGCAAGGTCAATAATTATCTTCTTAATAATTACATAACACTTGTTTGACGTAAACCTTAATTTATTTGGCGACCGTTTATGTTAAATGATTATTTCTAGTCTACGCGATTTAGTTTAAAAATTAAATTAAATGTAAACGCGTATTGGACTAAAATAATAGTGAAGAATAATAGGAGTCGTAAAATGACCTGAAATTGAGAAATGTTACAGTCTCCACCCGTTAAAAGAGCTTTGTCCTCAAAGCTTAAGACCTTGTAGTAGATGACGAAGCCCGGTTTATGAAGAGTTGTGGGTATTTCTGTTTGAATGAATCTTCACGTTCCCAGGTGAACTCAGGAACTCTCCTCGAGTTCCAGTGAACCTTAACCAATGGTATCCGGCTTCGCTTCAATCGTTTGATCTCCCATTCCATGATTTCAACGGGCTCTTCCACAAACTGGAGCTTATTGTCAACATGAATTCCTTCTAACGGCATGACTAAAGGTTCGTCGGCGTAACATTTCTTCAGATTTGACACATGGAAGGTATGGTGAACTCTGCTCAACTCTTGGGGAAGTTCCAGCTTGTAGGCAACTTTCCCAACCTTGGCTAACACCTTGAAAGGTCTGACATATCTCGGGTTCAGCTTGCCCTGCTTACCGAATCGCACAACCCCTTTCTAAGGCGAGACCTTGAGCATAACTCTGTCCCCAACCTCGAACTCCATCGGCTTTCGTTTCCGATCGGCATAACTCTTTTGTCGATCCTGAGCAGCTTGCATCCTTTGCTTGATCAGGACGATCTTTTCCGTTGTTTCTTGGATCAATTCCGGACCAGTCAGTTGGGCTTCCCCAACCTCGGCCCAGCACACCGGTGATCGACATTTTCGACCATACAGTGCCTCATAAGGGGCGGCCTTTATGCTAGCGTGATAACTGTTGTTGTATGAAAACTCGGCCAATGGCAAATGTTTAACCCAGCCTTTGCCAAAATCGATCACGCAAGCACGTAGCATGTCCTCGAGAGTTTGAATGGTTCTCTCGCTCTGGCCGTCAGTTTCTGGATGATACGCAGTGCTCATACTAATATCTGTACCCAAAGCTTTCTGAAATATATCCAGAAATTTGAAGTAAATCTTCCATTACGATCACAGATAATTGAGGCAGGTATCCCGTGTCTTGCTACTATCCTATTCAAGTACAACCTTGCCAATTTGTCTAACGGATCATTCTCCCTTATTGGCAAGAAGTGGTCAGATTTTGTAAGTCGATCCACAATTCACGACCAGATGTGTCACAACCTATGTGTGTACGATCTTGAAGCTTTGGTGGTGATAAAATCAATCATGATACTATCCTATTTCCAATCGGGTATTAGTGTTGTACTACAAGTCCCGAGGCTTTTGATGTTTGGACTTGACCTTTGCATACGTCTTCAAGCAATTGCTAAAATAGGTGGCTGGATGTCAGCCTTATTATTTGGCCACCATTATTGCTTCTTTATGTCTTGGTAATCTTTTCAGAAATCGATATGGATAGAAATATTTTGACTTATGGGATTTCGGAGCATAATCACGGATCTTAAGTCGCCATAGCAAGGCAACCAACTCCTACTGTTTAAACATAAGGTTCCATCGGCATGTGGTTCCAACTATTCCTTGGGTTATATCCCTTCTGATCATACCACCTACATCTTCTTTCTTAAGATTCTCTGGTTTCAGGGCTTCGATACTGTGCTTTTAGTATTATTTGTTTTGGAAGATCAGCCAATAGTCATATCTAAGCTCAAATCTGCAATTGGCTCAATCCGTTCCTTACTGCTTAATGCAGTTCGGCCACTATGTTTGCCTTCCCCGGGTGATAACGAATGTCACAATCATAATCACTTAGCAATTCTAGCCAACGGCTTTGCCTCATGTTAAGCTCTATTTGGACAAGAATGTGTTGTAGACTTTTATGGCCAGTGAATACGGTGCATTTGGTTTCATATAGAATAAGTCTCCATATCTTTAGAGCCAAGAACACACCGTATCCAAGTTCTAAACATGGTGGTGTAGTTATTCTCAAGAATTTTTACTTGTCGAGAAGCATAGGCAATCACCTTATCTCTCTGTATCAACACAACACCTAAACCCTTGTGTGAAGCATCGCAATAGACCATAAAATCTTTGCTTCCTTCAGGTAAAGCCAGAATTGGTGCATTTGCACAGATCTTTATGCTTTATTAATGAAAAAGCTGTTTTCTTCTTTTTCACCTCGTCAAACTGATCCCCTTCTGAGTAAAGCTTCGTCATTGATTTAGCAATCTTTGAAAATCCCTCAATAAACTGTCGATAGTAAAACCAGCAATTACCTAAAAAATTGGCGGATCTCCGTCGGTGTCTTAGGAGATGCCCAATCCTTGATAGATTCTATCTTGGCTAGATCCACATGAATGCCTCTGCTATCAATGACGTGACCGAGAAATTGTACCTTCGGAATCTAAAATTCACACTTTGAAAACTTGGCATACAACTTCTATTTCTTAAGCAATTCCAAAATTGCCTTAAGATGTTCTTCGTGCTCTGTCTTGTCCTTTGAATAAATAAGTATATATCATGAAGACGATTACGAACTTATCCAAGTAGGGCTTGCACACTCGGTTCATGAGGTCCATGAATACCGCAGGTGCGTTTGTTAGTCCGAAGGGCATAACCTAAAACTCGTAATGACCATACCAAGTTCGGAATGCCGTCTTTGGAATGTCTTGTTCTAGTACTCTCAGGTGGTGATAATCCGATCTCAAATCTATCTTTAAATAAATGCTGGATCCTTGGAGTTGATCGAGTAATAAACTCCGATCCTATATTTTTTGTTTTTTTTGTTTTTTACGTAGGTGAAGTGGGATACTGATTCTTCACTGTTAGCTTATTTAACTCCCGATAGTCAATGCACATCCTGAATGACCCATCCTTCTTTTTGACGAACAAGACCGGGGCTCCACAAGGTGAGGAACTAGGTCTTATGAAGCCTTTGTCGAAAAGCTCTTGTAGTTGTTCCGACAATTCCTTCATTTCGGACGGAGCCAATCGATACGGTGCTCGAGCTACGAGCACGGCTCCTGGAATTAAGTCGATCTGGAATTCCACCGTTCGAGCTGGAGGAAGACCCGGCAAGTCCTCGAGAAACGCTTCTGAAAAATCTTGAACGATTGGTACATCCTTAAGTTGCTTTTCTTCCGACTTGTCCTCCTTCTTCTTGGCGGATATCTGTGCCAAAAAGATCTGACATCCTTTCGCCATGTACACTTGAGCCTTTTTGGACATGATAGAAAGGTCACGAGATTTCTATGTCGTTGGTTACTTTCGTCACCACAAATAAGTCAAGTTTCATTCCATATTTGCTCCAGTATCCAGTTTTTGTGGTGTGCGGAATTTGAACAAGTTTCTCCTTCACATCACTGTCACGGATGACACCTTCTTAACCAATCCATGCCGATAATAACGTTGAAACTACCTAGTTCTACGGGCATTAGATCTAAGTTGAACGGATGGTTTAAGAAATTTAAAGTGCAACCCCGTATAATAGTGTCTATCCCGACTATTTTCTCGTCAGCTAATTCGACGTCATAACTATTTTCTAATGGAGTTGGGGCGATGTCAATCAGGGAACTGAACGCAGTAGATATAAAACTTCTATCGGCACCAGTGTCAAATAAGATAGATGCATAGCGGTTGTTTAAGAGGAACGTACCCGTGACGACATTAGAGTCTGGGTTCCTTGATGCATTCCCATTCTTCTCTGCATTTCCAACTGTGTATACCCAGCCTTGGGCATTCCCATTTCCCCCATCCTTATTCTTTAATTTTGGACAATCTCTTTTGAAATGTTCTGGAGGCTCACCATTTCAAACATCCGATTCCCTTGAGAAATGCCCTATTGTCCCTTCTGAGCATTAGCAAATAGTGTGGCAAGAACTATGAACGCTAGTCGCGGGCAAAGTGCCCTACCTTGTTACATTTGTGGCATTTCTGAGTATACGGGCCATCGTGATGAAAATTGCACTTGGGCAAAGATCCACCATACGGCTTCTTTTCACCCGCCCCTATATTGTAGACCTTGGCGACATTCTGTCTCTTGAAGGGTTGTTGTTGATGGCCATGGTTGTTTCTAGATGAATCATCAGCCTTCCTTTTGTTGTCAGTCTGCCTTTTCGCATAGGTGCGGAGTTTCTGATCCATCAAGTCGTTGGCCAACTCAATAGTCTCATCTAACGTCTTGGGTCTGGAAGACTTCACATTTCCATAAATGTTATCAGGGAGTCCACTGATGTACTTGTCAACCTTCTCAGTTTCATTAGCAACAAACTTGGTACATACCAGGGTTAGCTCTTGGAAACGTTCAGTGTATGTTTGAACATCGTTCCCTTTGACCTTTAGGTTCCACAACTCGATTTATAGTTTCTTGATTTCACCATGCGGACAATACTTGTCCGTCATTTTCTTCTTAAGTACTTCCCAAGTCATCGAATATGCATCAGGACCTAAGGTTCTTATCTGACCATTCCACCAAGTCAAAGCAGCCCCTAACAGAGTGCAGGTGGCAAACTTAACCTGATTTTCAATAGCACAACCACTGATATTGAAAACTGATTCCATCTTTTCAATCCACCGGGTTAAACTGACAACGCCTTCATTTCCTTTGAAGTTCAAAGGTTGACATTTCATGAAGTCAGCGTAGAAACAAGGACGTGTAGTTTGCACATTCCTTCAGTTATCCCCGTGTGAACTGTGGCTTCCGTCTCTATTGGTGGAGTTTCGCAGAAGAGCTTGATCAATCATAGCTTGAACGGATTCTGGAGTTATTTTGTTTGGGTTGGTGTTGTTAGGAGGGGTATTTGGTCCTCGTCTTGTCACAGGTGCCATGATTCGTATAAATTATAAGAGACAAAACATGAGGTCATGACAAGATATACGATAATTTACAGATGAGACAACAACACAAGAGAGCTATATAGTACAACATAACACATCTATTTCATTCATAACTTGGAAATTTTTACATGAAATAGTTTTTGGTACAAAAAATATAATACAAAAGATCTAAGGCTATGCTAGCGAGGAGAACCCCTAATACTTAACATGCCTGAACAACTGCCTAGCAAAGTAAAATGACATAAACCACTAGATGTGACTATCGGCATCTCTAGAAGCATCCTGGTGATCTGGAACTCTAACATCTGGTCCCGGTTGTCTAGCTCACCTCTGCTGCTCTCGCAGTGCTAACAACTCGGCATGCATGTCCCCCATCTCTTGTCTCATGTCTCTCATCACTCGGAGAATCTCTACCATCTGTGCCTTACATTTACGGTCAGTCTCTTGAAGCTCTACCATCTCAGTCTGCTGCATCTGGGAGTGAGTCTCATGTACCTAGTGTTGTGTATGAATAAGAGTACCCTGCAGCTGTAGCTGTGTCTGATGTGCCTAGATCTGGGACTCGTGTGCATACACTGCTCATGGTGGGTTTGAAGCTTATAATGAACTGCCTGACTCAATCCTACCAAATGAGCCCAAGCCTCTCGGGAAGCATAGGCCTCATCCTCTATAATCAGTACTGTCTCCTAATGAGCTATCCTATCCTCCATAAGCAAGTCGACCCGCTGCGAGTCCATAGTGACTTGCTGGGATATGTGAGTCCTACTATCCTGAGCATCCTCTAGTAGAGCATATAAGTCTTGTGTATCATGCTCATGGAGCTCAGCAAGCTCTGTAACCCTAGTATTGACCTCTCCCACGGTCATAGGTATTATCTCAGGAACTGCCTCTGCCGGATCCACCCAAGTATCCCTAATACCATACCAACCTATCTAATACCTTCTGTCGTCTCTCTTCAGCAGCTGAAGGTATGACAAACCCATGTCTACCCTCGACTTTGGTTAGGTCGAGAAGTTAGAATCTCTCTTCGACCTCATTTACCTTGAGAGCCCTAGGAGCAACAAACACGACTCTTGCGAGGCTGCGCTCGGATCTCGAGAATATCATCCCTCTTGGTCAACGGGTGGTGCTTGATATTATGTATAGAGATGGGGGTAGTGTGGTAGTAGAAGGTAATGGTAATGCGGCAGTTAAACCGCACTCAATAAGGGCATGAATGGAGGCTATCCTGAAGTCGTCTGGATTTGGGTTGGACAACCCAGATGAGGGTTAGTAATGGTGATGACATAGGTGTTGGTGATGAATATACAGAATGGGCGATGACACCTAGCAATGGCGCTCCCCTGCAGAGGAGGGTGGTTTTAGTGAGATATGTGATCGGGGGGGGGGGGGGGGACGATGGTGGAGGTAGCATGGCTAGAAAGTCTCTCAACCTCTGCCTTGGTGGAAGGGATATGGAAGCCTGAAGTCCGGACAGTAGATTCCTTTGCTCCATGTGGTAGTAATGTTAGTGAGGGTGGTGGGTGTAACCGGCTATGTTTCCCTCGGGTGGGGAAACAAGCTCAATAGTAGGTACAACAACAGCGGAGTCGGCCGGAGCTAAGTGGCTCCTCCTTATCCTCCTCATCTGCATCCTCTTCATCCTCATCCTCATCATCGGCGTCATCCCCGGATGAATGCACGTCTTCATCTTTCTCCATCTCTCCCCCGTCCATGGGAAAGTAACCGACCCATCACTCCAATCCCATCATCCTCATACTCCTCTGGATCCTCTTCTGGATCCGACTCAGTAACATATCCTGGTGACTTAGCAGTAGGTGAAACAACAGGAGGTAATGGTTGCCTCCTATGTGGAAAACACATGCTCACCTCAATGGTATTATACTTCAGGGTAATTGTCCCCTTCCCCGCACAATAGTTGGATCATCGTGGTGTTAATGAATTAGGCTCTCGCTCATACTCGGTCCTGTGGTACTGGTGGTGTCTGTGGCTCCTCGGGGCCAGGTATGTATTCGGTGTATGGTGGGCTACGGCTGCATTAGGGATGGTCAATCGTGTCCCATATACGCATGACTCGTGGGAGAAACCACATCCGACAGCTCCTCGTCAGCTCCCCAAAATACCCTCCCTGGCTCAAAATTGGTGTAAACGAAAGTGTAGGTAACCATAGATGATTCAAAAGACATGACTGCTGTAAAAACAAAATAACTTATATAAGTATTAATTTTTAAGACTCTTATAGTAATATACGTAATATAATTGTATAATACTCGTTTATCAATAATGAAAGCACTTGTAAGCTACTAATGCAAAATTAGTCCTGTCGGTCATTGTAAGCACTTTAGGCTAGATTGCAAACAAGTAATGTATGTGTGTCCCGTGCAAACCCCATTTGTGAATGCAGTGTTTGAAAATGATTATAGTCCAGATAAAAACTTTTGACCTGGTTCTCTATAACCTTGGCTCTGATACCAATATGTAACACCCCAAATTGAATTTTTGCAACGGAAATATTGAATATACCTGGGGGCGTTACTTCATATATCAAATAGCACAGAAAATTGAGAAAGACCACTAAGTGTCGTTTTAAAAGATTTACATGGAGTAACCAAAAATACTTGTTCATTACATAAGCTCATGGCTTCAAATTGTTCGACAATATAAGTAAAGATTTCGGTTTATAACAAATGTTTCCAAAATGTAATACGACCCAAATCTTTAGTATTGACTTTCTCCAAAGAGTGACCCCCAATGTATCTGGGCACCTCGTGCCTTATTGACCTGAGAAAAACATGCTTAAAACGTCAACATAAAGTTGGTGAATTCATAGGTTTATGTAAATCAATTATAGGACCGCAAGATTTCCGAGTGTATGATTAAACAACATATGCAAACATCATAAAAGTAATTATGTTTTCCTAAGCTCATGACACTGAAGCTCGACATGTATAAATGCAATAAATTGCCAACAATGCCCGTGAATGATGTTCTAACCCGCAACATCCTAAATCTGACATGGTATATGTTTGTTGTCCGGCAAACCGGCACAATGAGCGATACTCACCCAAATGGGGACGTCAATCCCAAATAGATCTATTTATAACACTCGCGCTTACAATCTAGTAATTGACAATTCATGATAAAAGGCTCAGTGGGTTATCACTACTTAGACAAAAACAGGTAATCATGGTATAAAATGTACCCTTGCGTCTAATTTGTAAAACAAAGCATGTTCGCACCCCAAAGATATAAAACATTTAAATAATTGAAAAGCATGAGTCTATGAACTCACCTTAGTTGGTAGTCCCCTGTGAATGATAAATATATCCAAGTATGGCAAATGAATCACATCGTTAAATACCTAAGTAAATACGGTCAGTCTTAGTCTATAAGTTTAGGCTAACGACTTAATGCATAAACTACAATAAATTGCTAGTTTATATATACTGTTATCACTTGTGTGATGGTGCACATGTTTATTGTATTTGTCTCTACTTGATGGCTCTTGGGAAGGTATACGATTACACACATTCAAGTATACGTATAAACGTTATTAATAAATATACATATTTATTAAGTCGCGTTTTAATTTGTATAATATCCGATAAATATTATCTTAGTCGATTCGCTAAGTGTTTATTAGAAATCATTTTTCTTTTTTTTTCTTTCTTTGTTCATAAATATACCCTTTGGTTTTTCTTAATATTTACAAAAAACAGTCCCTATGGTTTATGACAATATATTATTTACTTTTAAACCGCTTTAAGTTGTCGCCACATTCACACCTTTAGTCCTTCAACTTTACAAAAATTACACTTTAGGTCCTTTTAACGTTTCAAAACCGCCTTAAGTTTCAGAAGTGGACAAACAGCCCCTAATATTTTATCAATCCAGTTTTGACAGTTTTTACCATTAAGTTGCAAAATTTGATCATTCTAGTCCCTTAACTTGTAAAAAATCGCATTTTACACCTAATTAAGATTTGAAAAGTGGTAAAAGGTTTCATTGGGCTCCAATAAGCTACATAAGCTGTGGTAGCTTATAAATAAGCTCGTATGAGCTTATTTTAGCTTATTGGGCCTTTTAGGTCCGTTAAGGTCCATTAAGCAAATTAAAGGTCCAATAAGGATTCTAAAAGCACATAAGTTCTCATTAAGCTCATTTAAGCTTAATGTACTGTTAATGCTGAAAAAAAAGCTCGGGTGAGCTTATTTGAGCTTATTAAGCTCGTTAGCCTAATAACCTTAACCCAAAATGTTTCAAAGGGTCCATTAAGGTTTTATAACATGATCCAACTTATTTCCTAGTCTTAATAAGCACTTTTAAGCTGCTTTTATTGTTTGGCTTATTCTATAAGCCTATAAGCCTCGTTAATGGGCTTTTAGGCCTATTAAGAGCTCGATAAGGTTTATACAAGTTCAAACTAGTCCAATTTAGGTCCATTATCTTTTCTAGGTTTATAATAAACTCATTAAGCTGAATAAGCTCATAAATAAGCTGTTTAAACTTATTCGTGGCTTATGGGCCTATTTTAGACACGATAATGGACTGCCAAGCCCATTAAGGGTCCGAATTGGTTTCTAATAAACATTAAGGTCCATATGAGTCCAATTAGCATATTAGCCCCCTTAATAAGCTCATGGAGCTTATTAATAAGCTGTGGATCCCACTACTATGGCCTGTTGGGCCTGTCCGGCCCATTAGTGGGTTGTTTGGATTAAACGAGCCCATTAGTGGCCCGTTAAGCTCGCTAGTGCTTTCTAGGGTTTGTTAATCTCTTGTTAAACACTCGTTAAGCATTAATTAACCGTGTTTTATCACATGCATTTGTTTAAATGATTAATATACTCCTTCCTAAGCCAAGCCATCGTGTTTTCATGAAAAGTTTACGTGTTGTTTCGTGTATTTCATACAAATGAATTTATGTTCATATAGGTTTCCATTCTTGCATTTAAGCAAAATGTTTAAGGCTTCTTAAAACATATTTTACATCTTCTAGCACGTCCTAGCACCACACAAGTCGTTATATGCATGTATATATTACGTGAAATATATATAAGATTGTATCATGCACGTATATGCTCACGTTAGTTTGTAAATTACAAACTAACATGACCAAATAACTAGCAAACAAGGAAGGAAACGTATGATATGAATACGTGAGTTTAGATCACGACTTACAAAGGTCCTAGAGCTTGGTTTTCGGCTTAGAAGGAGATGAGTGATACACAATTCGTCTACACCCAAATGTGTATAAACCCCGGGAAAGCTACCAACAGCCAAAATACCCGAAACCTTAGCTTGTATTTCCGCCTAATACCCTTGTATGTGATCCGTAGTATGCTAGTGCAAAGCCCAGAAAACTAAGTTGTGTCATGTTTGTGTTGTGCTTGGCTCGGTTTAGGGTGTACCGAAACAAAGGAGATGAAAACAAAGGTGTTATTGGCTAGAGAGAGTTTTAGGGTTGTTTGTACAAAAATGTTTAGTTCTGTGTAATATGAGAATGGGAATATATATAGGCTTAGGAGTAAGTTGGTGTTCTCTAGTCCTTAACTAACCCAAACCGAGCCCTAAGTGGTGGTTTTGAGGGTTCTAGTTAGCCTCAAATGGTTTCTTGCTAAACCACCTAGTACAAATCCCTAATTACAAGATAATTATACAAGATTACATGAGATTTTACAAATCTTTGGTTGTGTGATGTTGTTTGTGGCCGCGGGTAACAAAGCAAGGAGAAAGGATCTCATGAGGTTATTATCCATTGTGTAATGAGCTAATTAGGGACAATTACTACATTCATCAATTAATCTTAGGTTGTACATGTACTTAGGAAGACTTCTAGTTATTTAGGCATGTGGGACATGTAGGTTTATAGGTTTTTCTTACCCATATTCGACCAACATGGTTTATTAACACCAAAATTGAGTAACTTTTGTGTTTAAGGTTCTAAAGTGGGTATTGGTTAGAGTATAGATAGATATAGGTATTGCCGGGGTGTGTCTAAAGGTATTTTATTGTGAAACGTAAGCCTTTTACATGACCAATAAAAATAAGATGCACAAGGTCAATATTTATCTTCTTAATAATTACATAACACTTGTTTGACGTAAACCTTTATTTATTTGGCGACCATTTATGTTAAATGATTATTTCTAGTCTACGCGATTTAGTTTAAAAATTAAATTAAAAGTAAACGCGTAATGGACTAAAATAATAGTGAAGAATAATTGTGGTAGTGGTAAAATTGACTGAATTGAGAAAGTTACAATCTGGGTTAAATCGTCCTCCAAGAATCGTCAAATGAAAACATCCTAAGATCTTCCAAGATTCTTCTCATCAAATATAACCTGTAATCAAAGATAAAGACAACTACACCAAACATAAAATGTGCAATATAATAATATACAGTGCGTTTCAGTGTGGAAATTAAGGTTTTGACTATATATAAAGAAGTAAAGAGTAGGTATGAGAGAATTGTTAAACTCATGGTTTTACATGTTTATAAAAGAATTATAACTTTCTTAAGTATTGTACAAGTTATATTTTCAAAAATACTTAAAATTTTCGAGTTTTCCTGTAACTGGGCGTTTGACGCCGTCAGGGATATCCTGACCCCGTCACAAGTGTCGCGGTGATGGCGTCGCGTGTAAATCATGACGCCGTCTCCACACTTTGTGAAAACTCATTTTTCGTTTTTGATGAAAAAATTCTTGCACTCATCTTTATAAGTTATTTTCCTGTACAAAATGCTGCATAACAACATGAGAATTAACAATTCAATCATATGACTCGAAACTGACGAGAATTAATCTAAACAATTTATTTCAAATGTTTGAATTTGGTTCTAAAAACCGGATAATTCCCCTACACTTATTTTGTTGGAAAATACATTTGATTGCAAATAATACGAAGTTACTAACAAACAAAGCATGACTACAAAATAATTTAAACATAATAAAACAAACAATAAAGAATTAAAACACAAGACACTTCTAATATGCGGGAAAAGTAAATATTGGGTTGCCTCCCAAAAAGCGATTTTCTTTATTTACAAGTCTTGTAGCTAGACTCGAAGTCACACGTTCTTACATGACTTCATGAATGCTCACGTGTCCCCGAATGAGCCATTCCTTCATACTTTCATCCACTTGGTATTCGGGACCTAGGTTTAAGCAATTTTTGTACATGAATTTATTCTTTTCATAAGCATTCTTAATCCCGTTAGTTAGATCTCTTAGATTTAGCACAAGGATGGGTAGGTTCTTACTCCATGATACGTGCCCCCAATGTTTAAACCTGGGTATGGTGCGTGGAATTTGGAATGTGTAACTATCAAAGATCCTATTGAAATACATTAGTCCCTTAGTGCAATCATATTTGAGTTTAGTGATTTTCCTAAAGGGTTTACCCATTACAACTTCAGCCTTATTTATCTGAATAAATCTCAAGTCTTCAATACCACAATGTTCGTGTTGTAGGTGAATGCCGCCTACAAAACGTGATCATCTTAAACAAACATCACTAGTTTTTTTTCCTGTACTTTCTAATCCTTCTACCATTATAGTGTTGTAGGCTTTACGCGTAATAATATTCATTAGTAAGAAAGGGTTAAAGTAAGCGACAGACTTCCTAAATACAATCATACATTAGAATGCTAAGTCATCCCCATTGAAACTATTAATTGCCTTTTCTCGGCGTAGCATTCCAACATTTCGTACTCAATCAATTCATTAAGCACTTCACCGTCATCCAAATCATTGTCTGAATGAGGAAAGGTAGAAACAATGGGTGTGTCAACCGATTCATCATCGGACTCAAGGTTATTCATGTTAGTCTTATTAGGTTGGTTGGCGAAGTTATTAAGGAATCGTTCAATACTCTCTAAGCGAGAGTCAACAAAGGCCGAAATTCTTTGTAGCTCGTAGAGCTCTTGGACGGCTTGTGTGCGCAGCGTAACTGGTAGAACAGGACGATTATTGGTTGGTGGTAGATTCGCTTTCTCCATAATGAAGAGTGGAATAGCCAATGAAAATTACGAACAAACACACAAAGAAAAGATAGATTACGAGAAAGCTAATATGCGGAAATTAAAGTCTCACTTGAAAGGATTCAAGCGAGTAGAACTAAGTTAAAATATGATCAAAACCTAACTATTCCCCGACAGCGGCATCAAAAACTTGTTGCGGTTGTCGTAAGGGACTTCTACAAGAAGTTTACAACTCCCTAGGCAGAGTACCTAACCATTGTAGTAGTAGTATAGGCAAGACTCAAGGGTTGTTATCGTTTTCTAGGGGAATATGTTGGGAAGGCTTGATCACGGTCTAACAGAATTCTAGGGGTTGAGAAAATATTATTTTTGTAATTTTATATTTATAAGAAAGCAGTAAAATCATATGTTTGAGAGGTTTGGTTGGTTTTAGTTATTAAACTATATAATAAACTACGCTAATGGTGATAACAATATAATAAATGATTGTATCATTTTTAATCATGTATTACTCATAGATTGCCTCTCTAGTGTTGTTGCTTCTGTCACTCTTGTGATGATCTACTGTAATTTTTCCTAAGTCATGAAACAGAATTCACGAACACACGTCTATTTAATATTCGTTGAGGCAAAGAACAAAAGTAAAGGTTAGTATGAAGACTATTACCGGCCCCCAAGAGTATATTAATGCCATTTGAAATTATATTAAAAGTGGATCAACTATATAAGTGGCAAAGGTTAGTATGAAGACTATACCCGATGATTCCATTTCTAACTGAATCATGTTTCCCTAGACATATCAACAGCGATACAGACAAGTGGGTTTTCTAAAGCTAACATGATTATTCATCTCACAAGAAGCTACACATAGATCCTACATTTTTGGTTTTCACTACAATCATAAATGAAATACAATAGGAGTTTGTTAGGAATTTGTAAACAGACTTAAGTCTGGTAGTTATAAGAGTTAAGTCTAGTTAGACATAGTTAAGTCTGCGAGTACTATGTTAAGTTCGGCGTACTATAGTTTGTACTGGTCTTGTCTAGTTTAAGTCTGTTTATATAAACCAGAATAGTTATACTAGTTTCTTTGAGATATCGTGGAAAAGGATAGCATGTTTCCTTTTACGCGTTTGTAAAAGCCATTAGGGGTTTCCTTAGTGTATAAGGACCCTACGCCATAGTGTTTGAGTATAGAGACCTAATAGAAATTAATAGAAAATAGCAATGTTACTACATTGTGTTCTTCTTAGTACTTGGTGTTAAGATGCGCATTAGCACATAGTAGTCAGTGTAGTTATCTGTCTTCATATAGGTGATTTTATTATTCTAGTTTGCTATTGGCTTACAAAAGGCTAATCAGATCAAGACTTTGGACCTATAAGTCGGTATCAGATCCCTCTAGAGGGACTCTCGAGTAAGAAGCAATCACAAGAAACCCAAAAAACAAATCTTTTCAGATCTAAAAAAATGTTCTCAACCTGCAATGATGATTTCTCTCAACATCTTAGTGATGTGAAGGCATCTATACCATGAGATGCATCAAACAATGGTTACTGCAAACAATAAACCAAAAACAACAACCACAACTCATTCCTACACAACCACTATCTCAAATATCAAAAACTCTATTCTGAAGAAGAGAGTAATGATTATATAGGCCATGAGATGGGAGCATTATCTTGAATATATTGGACAATGATGTTTGGAAGGTAATTAGAATGGAAATTCTAAGAATAAGAATATCAACTGGAAAAGATGGTGTTTGTTAGAGTTACTTTCCACCGAGTATCTGCTGCTGAAATTCATGTTGTTGAAAGGAAAGGAAGGGGAGAGAACCATCCTTTCTTATGGGTCATTCCAAGAACATCTGAGAAGATTTTATGGAATGGACGATGCAAAAGAAATTTGGGAAGCCATAAGGACTAGATATGGTGGTAATGCAAATTCAAAGAAGATGCAGAAAGCTATGTTAAAACAATAGTTTGAAGCATTCTCAGTTTTAAGTTCAGAAGGGTTAGAGAAGGGATATGACAGATTCCAACAACTACTCTCACAGTTGGAAGCTCATGGTGCTGAAAGTCTTTTCCACTAAGGATGCAATCACAAGTTTCTAAGTTGCTTTGCTCCCAGCTTGAGTCAAATCTGGCAATGCCTATGAGAATCCAAAACTAAAGATGTGACACTGTATCCATTGTATTACGTGTATAATAACCTTAGGGTTTTTGAGCAGAATCTAAGTACTCAATATATTCGCAGTGCTCAAAATACATCTGCAAAGTGCTCAAAATGTTGATTTTGATCACACGCAGAGCAACACTGAAACAAGGTTAAGTGCTGGTCATACTGATTTAATATAATTGGTGCTTACAGTACTTTTAGTCCTTCTACTTCTTCAAACAATTTCACAGAAAGAGATAGTTTACTACTGGTTTTGCTGTTGGTGTTATTTATTCACTCTTTGCCACAATCAGAAGATTTAGACTTGCTTCATGGAAGACCTAGAACAGATTGATGATATGGACATTGAAGAGATGGACATAAACTGGCAGATAGTAATGATTGCTATTTGAATGAAGAAGTTCTACAAAAAGACTGGAAGGAGAGTCCGGATTGATGGAAACAAACCTGTTGGTTTTGACAAAAAGAAGCTTGAATGTTTCAAATGATACGTATTATATATTATATTATATATATTTTTGAGAGTGAATTTTACCGAGGGTAACTTGGTAATTTTCTTAATTGCTCTTTTAAAAGTATTATATTTTATATATATTTTACAAGTATATAAAATTGCTATCAATGGTGTAGTCAATTGGGGAGAACATACAGTAGAAGAAGTAGAGATGAATCATGCACTCATGGCAATCAGCTCAAATAATGAGGTATCATTATGTTCTAAAACTTGCATTGATTCATATAATAAACTTAAACCACAATGTGATGAACAAACGAATCAGTTAGGAGAACAAGAAGTTAAAATACTTGGCTATGATCAAGCTGTTAAGAAATTAGAAGCTAAAGTTGTTACTTTTCAAAAGCAGCATTTATCTCTAAATGAACAGCTTACATTTCAGGCAAATGAATTATATGAAAAAGATGAAAAGCTTAAAAAATATAGGAGAATAGGAATGAAAGCTGTAAAAGAAAAGGAACAATTACAGAAAACAGTAGATTCATGGAAGGATTCTTCTAAAAACCTTTGGAAATTAATTGATTCTAGTATGAGTTCAAATAATAAAGTTGGCTTAGGGTATGAAATAAAATCAAACAATGGCAAGTGTCAAAATATAATACTCTCAACGGATGTATTATCATAATAAATTCCGGTAAACTTGTTGGTTCCCAAATCAAACTAAAGATTTAACACTTGCCATTTGTGTCTCTACAAAGTACGGCTCACCTTGAAAAGCAATTTTTGAGATCTACCGTAAAGTAGTTGATTATTTGGTTTAAGTCTCTTCCGTGTAACCGTTAAAATTCATTGTTAAAAAAAAATTAGTGTAAAGTTTTGCTTTTTGATTTTTAGTTTTTCTTTTTATACGCACTCGTTCGCAATCTCGAAGACATCGACAACAACAAACTCTTTCGGTTGTTAAAAATTTTGAACCAATTGTCGATCAAAACATTGTTGCAATGGCCGATAATCGTACCATGGCCCAAATGTTACAAGCACCCATCGAAGGTTATGAAGATGCTATTATTGTTCCACCGATTAATGCTAACAATTTCGAGCTTAAACAACCTTTAATCAATCTTGTACAAAGCAATAAGTTTACGGGTAGACAAGACCCTCATAATCACCTTTGATTTTTCAACAAAGTCACTTCAACGTTTAGACACCCCAAAGTTCCGAATTCGATCAAGCTTTTGCTTTTTCCTTTCTCTCTAGACGGTGAAGCCCGAGATTGGCTAGACAAGGAACCTCCTAGATCAATTCTCATATGGGATGACCTTGTTGCAAAATTCATAAATCAATTCTTCCCACCTTCAAAAACAACTTACCTTCGGAATGAAATCACTACTTTTTACCAAAAACCAAACGAAACTTTCAATGAAGCATGTGAACGTTTTAAAGGACTTCTTCGTCAATGTCCTCATCATGGTTTCTCAGAATTACATCAACTTGATATGTTTTATAATTCCTTGAATACCAATGATCAAGATGCCTTAGATTCTGCCGCGAGTGGCAATTTTCTAGATAAGATGCCTAGAGAAGGTTTAGCCATAATCAAAAGTAAATCAAAAGTGCGTTACTCAAGAAGTTGTCCAAATGATTCAAGAGCAATTACGAATTCTCCGTCTTCTACTTCTTCACCTTCCGATAATTCTTTCGAGATTCAACAAATGGCCGCCTTACTTGAAGACAAAATGAATATTCGAATGAGCCGTTTAGAGAAAGCGATTAGTGAAAAGAATGCTACGACTCCTGCTACCGTCAAAGCAGTCGAGGAAGTTTGTGTCACATGTGGTTCAAACCATAACTTCAATAATTATCCGTTAACTTTGAAAATGCATAAGCGGGATTGTTACCTTTGCATGGTAGCAAAGGCTACATAACTGTTAAGCAGAATAAAGAGTTGGTAATTTAGATTTTTGATAGTGTGTCTTTTGTAAAAGAAATTGGGCATTTTAATCTTTTCTCAATATCAAAAGATGTACTAAAGCATCAAAAAGGTTCTTTTTAGCGAAACTGAATGTCTTGTTGTGTCTCCTGACTTAAGATGCTGACGAAAATCAGTACTTCTTATAAGGTCCCTAGGCAACACAATATGTACAGTTTTGATATGAAGACACCAGCTCTCACAAAAGATTATGCTTGTTTGATTGCAAAAGCCACATCTGATGAATCTAAATTATGGCATAGGAGGTTAGGTCATATAAATTTTAAAAACTTAAAAAAACTTGTGAAGGGAAACCTTGTAAGAGGTCTACCTTCCAAGGGTTTTTAGTAAATGACCTATACATGTGTGTTGCCTGCCAAAAAGGTAAGCAACACAAGGCCTCCTGTAAGGCTAATTTGATGAGTATATGAGAACAAACCACTGAGCCTATTACTCACCCTTGCATATGGATCTTTTTTGATCCTAACTTTGTAAAAAGCATTAATCTATGAAGTCATGTGCCCTCTGTTAATTACTGATGATTGTACCAGATTTAGTTGGGTATTCTTCTTGGCTACTAAGGATGAAACTAGTGGCATCCTTCAGAACTTCTTTAGACAAATTGAAAACCAGCTTAATCATAGGATTAAAATCATTAGATCAGATAATGGCACTGATTAAGAAATAGGGATATGCTTTGTAATTTTGTGGGTACAAGGGAATATAACAAGATATATTAGCAATGCAGGACTCCACAGCAGAATGTTGGTTGCTGAAAGTATGAGCAGGAACTCTACTTGAGGCTGCTTGGACTGCTATCAGACTCATCTTTCCAACTACTTTTTGTGGCAGAAGCAGTTAGTACTGGTGTGCTTTATATCTTTTAATAGGGTAAGGGGTGATAAAACTCAAAACAAAAACTCCTTAGGCTTTTTGTTTGGCCACAACCATTTATTAGCTACATAAGACCTTTTTGGGTGGTCATGTTACATTTTAGATTCTCTAAGTGTGCTTGGCAAGTTTGATGGAAAATGTGATAATGGTTTCTTGTTGGTTTTCTCACTAAATAGCAAAGCCTTTTTGGGTAATAATTTAGTAACCAATAAGGTAAAAGTAAATCTGCTGTTAAATTTCTTGAAGAAAAACCTTAATGTGAAAGAAGTAGTTATAGATGGATGTTTGAAGTTGATTATCTATACTGATTCTATGAACTATATTTTGTGTCTTTGGAGAATCAAACTAACCCACATGCAGGTACTTCAGAAGTGACTAACAGTGTAGGTACACTACAAACTCCTAATGCAAATGCTTTTGAGTAAGAAGATGAGGTTGAGGAGCTTATTGTTGTGCCTCCAGCAGTCAAGCATACAACATCAAAAGTTGGACCAAGGAAGTCTTCTACTAATTCAAAGGCAGAGGAGTTTTTGATAGAGCTTCAAAACCTTAAAACACAAGAGAAGGTGTTATTATATGGCATTCAGAAGATTACTCATGAAATATGTAGCTTTTACGAAGTAGAATTGGTATGAACCTTGCTCCAAAGCATTTAAGGGAAGTACCTAAGAACAAAGCTACCAGTACTACCTCAGTTAATTCTGGTAGTGGATCAGTAAATTCTCAACATGCTGGTCAAGATGATTCAGATATGCCAGAGCTCACAATCTTTAACAAGCCTCAGAAAGGGATTTTTGATGAGGCTTCTTATGATGACGAGGGTATGGTCCATGATTTCAACAACTTACCAACAGAAGTAGTTGTTAGTCCCATTCCTACTCTTAGGATACACAACATTCACCCACAAAGTCAAATACTGGGTGATCCTAAGTCATCTGTGCAAACTAGAAGCAAATTTGGGAGCACTATTGCTCTTGTATGTTAATGTTCAAATGCGGCAAAGGAAACAATCAACAAAGATTAAACAACTTTTGTTTGTTTGCCTGCTATCTTATCTAAGCGGGAGGAACCTAAAAAGATTTCTGAAGCTCTAAAAGATGACAGTTGGGTTGAAGCTATGCAAGAGGAGTTGTTACAGTTTAGGCTGCAACAGGTATGGATTCTAGTAGATCTACCTCATGGAGCAAAGGTGATTGGAACAAAATGGGTATACAGAAACAAAAGGGATGAAAGAGGAGTAGTTGTCAGAAATAAGGCAAGATTAGTAGCCCAAGGTCACAGACAAGAAGAGGGTATTGACTATGATGAGGTTTTTGCTCCTGTGGCAAGAATAGAAGCTATAGGTTATTTTTAGCCTTTGCTTCATTTATGGGGTTCATAGTATACCAAAATGGATGTTAAAATGCATTTTTTGTATGGCCACTATAGATGAAGATGGTGTAGTTTCTCAACCTCTGGTTTTGTTAATATTGAGTTCATCTCTAAGAAGGTTTATAAGGTTGTCAAGCTTTATATGGACTACATCAAGCTCCTAGAGCTTGGTATGCTACTCTATCAACATTTTAGAGAAGCTATGGTATACATAAGGGTACAATTGACAAGACTTTGTTTATTAAGAAGGACAAGAAGGATATCATGCTAGTTCAAGTGTATGTAGATGATATCATTTTTGGCTCTACTAAAAAGTCTTGGTGTGATGAAATTTAGGCATTGATGAAAGGCAGATTTCAAATAAGTTTTATGGGTGAACTCATATTCTTCCTTAGATTGCAAGTCAAGCAAAAGACGATGATTTTTTATTTCTCAAGAAAGTAAGTAGCAGACATGCTAAAAAGTTTGACCTTGCAAAGTGGTGAAAACATGCCATAAACCAATGGAGACCAATATGGCATTGACAAAAGATAAGGAAGCTGATGAAGTAGATGTACACTTATATAAATCCATGATAGGTTCTCTCATGTATTTAACTGCCTCTATGCCTAATATAATGTTTGCAGTATGTGCTTTTTCTCATTTTTAGGTTACTCCTAAGACTTCACACCTTAATGCTGTGAAGAGAATCTTTAAGTACCTTAAGGGCAACCTAATTTGGGTTATGGTACTCTAGAGAATCATCTTTTGACATAAAAGCGTTACTCAGATAGTGACCTATGCTAGGCAAAACCTTGACAGAAAATCAGCAACGGTGGTTGTCAATTTCTGGAAGTAGATTAATTTCATTGGGCAATGTAAGAAACAAAAACAATAAGTGGCTACATCTACCAATAAAACAACAGAAGCTGAATATGTAGCTGTTGCAAGCTACTGTGGACAAGTATTGTGGATTCAGAATCAAATGTTGGACTATGGTTTCAATTTCATGAATACTAAAATCCACATTGATAATGAAAGAACAATCTGCATTGTGAAGAATCTGGTGTATCACTCCAAGATAAAGCACATAGAGATCAGACACCACTTTATACGAGATTCTTATGAGAAGAAGCTCATTAGGGTGGAGAAATTAAACAGAACTTCAATGTAGCTGACCTATTGACCAAAGCTTTTGATGGACCAAGGTTTAATTTCTTAGTGGTTAATATTGGTATGATAAATCCATAGCTACATTTAAGGGGAGGATTAAATGTATAGTTTGTAATTTAGATAGGTTATATTAATTCTAGTAGTTATTAGAATACAAAAGACTAGTAGCATAGTGTTTTCGAATAGTTTTGTAGTATGTTTTGTGTGTGGCTTAATGTTTTCAGGTTCTACTTGGATTGCACGAAGGATTGGAGCATGGATTAAAGTTAAACTGAAGTTGTGCACAAGTTAATTCTGGTATTGTCAATATTAATTCTGGTAGTTTACTAATTAATCCTGGTAAGCTCATTGTTAGTTCTGACAATATATTGTTAATACTGGTTGACCAGACTTAAGTCTGGTAGGCCAATATTAATACTGGTAACTCGTCATTAGTACTGTTTGGTCTAACAACTTTGACTTTTCGTTAAATATGCCGTTAGGCAAATTCACGTGGTATATTTAGTGGGATAATGGATAACAATTCGGATAATTACTATTTTAACTCACCTACAATAGTTTTTCTTTATTCAAAAGAGACTATTTTCTTGGAGTGCCAATTGCAATTCATTTTTTACGCATATAAGTCATTAGAGAGATACATCAGTACGAAGTTCCTCAACGAGTTCAAACCAGTTTGAAAATACCCAACAATCAAAACCTCTTTAAATACAATTTCAAAAGTATGCTTCAATTGAAATATGCGACAAGCATAACCAAGTGGGATTCTTAAATAAACCTGAAGAAAGTGCAGGGTTTGCAGAGATAGTTGGTTTTTTAAAAGGTTTGCATATCAGGTATGCCTTGACACACATCTCCACAATCCATGGACTCCTAGCTCGAACAGTTTTTGGCAGACTGCAACTGCCTCAACTCTTGTTGATGGGACTCTAGAACTAAGAGCAACCATAGATACTCTTGAGTATACAATCACTGAGGCATCTGTTCGAAGTAAGCTTCAATTAGCAGATGCTTCAGGGATTTCCATGTTGCCAAATAAGAGATTTTTGAAGGGATGGGTAATATGGGGTATCCAGCTGATGGTACTTCTTACATTGGGAAAAGTCCCATTTTACCCCCAATGGAGTTTTTAGGTCCATCTTATCTTTACATTCGTGATGAGTCCTAAAAGTGTGGTGGATGGGATTAATTTGGTAGCAATCTTGCAACTGCTTTGATTTGTCTTTCTACTGGCAGGATTTATAACTTTTCAAAATTAATCTTTGATGGCATGGCTGGCAAAACTGGAAAAGTTAACTAAAGTTTTGATGTACCCTCGATTTCTACAAATAATTTTGGAAAAAAAACTAAGACTAAACATCCGTATTGGCTATTGTATTGACAAAAAGATTTTTAGGAACACGAAAAAGGGGGTTTTTTTTAGGGGGTACTAGTAATCTTTGTGCTGCAATGTTCTGCCCGTTGTTGCTGTGGATCAAAGTGAAGGGACAAGCAGATAAAGCAGTCGGATCAACCTCACGTCTGATACATTACCATCTTTCATCTCACCACACTGTGCTATCTGCAACCACTGAGTCTGAAACCTACACCTGTATGCTGAACAAAATAATCACACCTACATCATTAAACCGAACCTGACAGTGAACCTATTGAGCACATCTATGAGCAACCCATCACCTGAACACAACCACTTTCACCTAGACAGGTAACTAAAGTTCCAACAATCTCAAGATCCTACCCACCCTCATATGCAGAAGGAAAGGAACTATGACAGTGGATAGTACTACTTCAATTGGTTCCAAATTGAGTTACAAAGGTAATGTTTAGAGACAGAAACTAAAGCGGACTAAGTTGACCATGGGAAAAGTACTTGTGATTTTGGTGATAAAGTGTAAGAATATGGTAGATGTTCTCAAAAGGAGACAGGTAAGTTTTACCTAAATTCAGAGGCATGAGGATGCTAAAGTTCTTCCAAAACAAGGGAGGGATATCTTACAAGAGGGAAGGTTTGGATGAAAATGGTTAGGAAGATGATGAAGGATAAATCAGAGGTTTTTAAGACATCCTAAACAAAGCAAAACTTAGCGGGAGGAAGATATCAGACCACTACCTTGGAAGCAGCTAAAACTCTATCAAAGGTTGCTTCTCAGAGGTCAAAATCAGTTGATAAGGGTTTAAAAGATACAGAGGTCGGTTCAAATCAAGGAAAAAAATAGTCCTAAGGGGAAAAGACATTAGTACTGGCTTTGAAGATATTAGTACTGGCTTTGAAGAAGTTAAACTGGTGGCTTAGGAGTTAGTACTGGTAAGTGAACAGTTAGTTATGCTAGACGGCAAAAGGGAAGAAAAGCTCCTAATGATTGTTTGAAGAGGACTCAAGTCCCAAAAGAATCAAAGAACAAATTCAAACAGAAGAAGCTAGTCTTGCAGAAGCAATAAGATTGCAACTCTCTAGAGGAGAAGGAATACTGCCAAACAAGTTCATTTAGATGCCTTTATTGGCTAAAAGATTGGCAGTAAGAAGATGAATTAACTGCGAACAAAAGCAATGATAAAGCTCAAAGTTCAATTTGAAGGCTCAAAACACGACACTGAAGAAGTTTGGGATGCATTATAGCTAAGCTTTGAAGCTAATGCAGAAATGAAAATGTGTGTGCTAGGGGAAAGAGTTGCCGAAGAAGGACTTTGCAGAAGAAGTTGGTAGAGTTTGTAATAAGAGAAAGAAAGTTCTTTGCAGAAGAGAGAGCTAAAGTAAAGAAGTAAGCTATGGACCCATCACTGCTGAGGAAACTACATGATGAATTATTGAAGAATCAGGGGAACATCGGAAGATTCACAGTTACAGGAAGTTGAGTTTTAAAGAAGTGAAAGAAAGAGTTTTGATATAGTTGGATCAAGCAGGTTGATATTCTTTTGGTTATAAAATATTGAAGCTACAAAGGCACTGTTGAAAAGATTGGAGAAGAGCTTCAGACAAAAATTTTCAAAGAACAAAGGATTGATGATAAAGAAGGTTTCAGATACAGAAGATAAAAGTTAGTAAAGTGAAAGAAGAAGAGCCATAGTTTAAGTAAAAGAGTAGGAAAACGAAAGAAGAAAAGGATAGGAAATGTATAAGTATCTGACAGAGTCCACAAGGAGATTCAGAGAGAGACTGATAAAGAGAATCAGTAGAAGCTATGGAAATCCTACTCCATTGATACAAAATCTAATATTGTGGCAAAAGCGAAGCTATTTTAAACAAGTGTGAAAAAGACGCATTTATCAGATAATAAGAGCAAAATGGATGATACAAGTATATATGAGCTTTGGAGAGCGTATGCTTAAAGACTTCACAAGAGAGGATCTTATTGAGCTGTACAGGTTGGTTATGGCAGAAAATTGAACTAATAGGCATGAGATGCTTATGACATAGTACTAGAGTGATCCTCAGGACTATGATTCCACCTCTCAGTGAAGATGTATTGGAGCTTAATACTTCAGCAAGATGATTAGTTGGAGTTATTATGACAAGTGTGCTAGTACATTGTTCTAAACCTTGGGCGCAGGCCAATATTTGCTATGTTGCAGATAGGAAGCATCCTCAGTCAAAAGATGTCTGCCAAGTGATGTTGAAAATGAAGCTTCTGGATGGAAAAATGAATGAAGTTTGTTATAAACTTTTAAAGATGATTGAGAAGCAAGCTGGTGTTAAAAAGTGATGAAGTTATCAGTAGCTGTGGACTTGTGTTAGAAACTATGGACTATAATAGAAGAGAGAAGGGTTTGAGTGTTGGCTAACCACCACACAACAAATGGTCATCAGTTCACCATACTTGATAGGCATAAGGACTGGCTAGTCCAAAGCAAACGGCTTTGGTAAAGACTTCTCAAATCCGTTGATGGTTGACAGTTTACCAAAAACTATATGGTAATTAACTCACCATGTTTTTAAAACAAAAAGTTAGCTACTCCAGAGAAAACGTCTACTGGTAAAGAGTAATCAAATCCGTTGATAGCTGATGATTTGCTAAAAATCATATGGTAATTCAACTCACCATATTTCACGTACTAAGAGTTGAAATGGTTATCAATCTGTACATGGTTTATAAACCAAAACATTGGCCTACTCCAGGGTTAATGGCCGGTATAAGAGACATCAAATCCATTTAAAGTTTTCTTGTATTAACCTCTCTCAGGATGTTAACACACCTGGAAGTGATGAGAATAGACTGAAACTTTATGATTTGATGTACATATAGTCAATGTTGCTGTTTCTATGTTGCTGAAGAGATAGTACACGTAGCTGTGAAGTGTTGGTCATGATATTTAAAAGATTAGATGCTGCAAATATCAAGTAGTGATGATTTAAAGAAGTTGCTGATAGAAATCAAGAAAGTGGTCATACAAGACAAGTCATCATGTTCAGTTAAAGAATTAATTCAAAAAGATAATGCTCACACATCTCCTAAGGAAGCTCATAATGAAGATATTCAAAGTAACTTGAAGTTCAAAGTGAAGATCAAGTTAGGGGGGATGGCTAGGAATTATTGTAAACAGACTTAAGTCTGTAGGTTATAGGTTAAGTTGGTAGTAGACTAGTTAAGTCTGCCGTACATACTAAGTTAGTCTGGCAAGTACTATTAGTTAGTACTGGTCTTGTCTAGTTAAGTCTGTTTATTTAACAGAATAGTTTTATAGTTATTTAGTGATATCTTAGGAAAGGATTTGCATGATCCTTTACCGCCTTTGTAAAAGCCCATTAGGGTTTCCTTGGTGTATTAAAAGGAACCCTTACGTCATAGTGGTTTTGATATAGAGAACACCTAATAGAATTAATAGAAAAATAGCAAAGTTTTCACTCTGTGTCTTCTTAGGGTACTTGTGTTTAAGACTTCGCTTATATTAGCACATTGTCTCATAGTTATTGTCTCTCATATAGTTGATTTGGATTTATTCAAGTTAGCTATTGTCTTACAAAAGGCTAAACAGATCCAAGACTTTGGACCTACAGAGTTTAGTCAAGCATGTTAAAGATAAAGCAAGAACAATAAAGAATCAAACAACACGACATATTGAATGATTAAGATAGTCTTACTTGATTAAAACATGAATTGAAGGAGGCACAATAGGGTTTTGAAGACCTAAAATTGTCCTAATAAGTTGCCAAACGAACTAGGGTTCGTCTCCCATTTTTACTCTAAAGTTACACACATAAAACCCTAATTTCGGGTCTATATAATTTAAGAATATCGCTGTGATGGCATCACATTTTAATCATGACGCCGTCATAAAGTAGAATCTTCTAGATCCGAGTTGAGTCGGTGCGGGCTGACACCGTCAAGAGATGTTGTGACACCGTCACTAGATGAAGTGTGACGGCGTCGTGTATAGCCGTCTTCGGGATCTAAGACTTTAAATCATGAAGAGTTTTGATGTTGGTTCGTAGTCTTGTCCGTTTCTTCTCAAAATGAGCCCAAGTCACGTGTATTTCCTCCAAATGCCTTCCAAATGCTAAATACCTAAAAAGGAACGATTAAGTACCTATTTTGGGCATAATTGCACGATTTAGGGGTTAAATGACCCTAAAAAGTGTATAAAATGACACCTCATCGTCTGCTCATTCTCATCCGGCGAGAGATCCTCAAAGCTCTTCCAACTCTTTCAAATCGGTAAATGCTATTCAAACGTGTTTCAATTCTAACACTTGTGATAAAAAGGACCAATTCCAAGTTAACACCTTAACGGTAAGTAAAAATGAAACACCAACTCTTAAAGAACCCAAAAAAACTATAGAAGATGAGTTTGCGGACTTGCATCTTAACCGACCGGTTCTTGAAGTTCTAGCCCATGTCCCAATGTATGACGCTCTCCTTGATAAATACATAGTTAGTCTAGAACTAGGAGAAAACGGGTCTGAATACATCCAAAGTATAGCACCTGAGAAAATAAAGGATCCGGGTTTGTTTATTCTGCCTTATAGACTAGGGACTCCAAGCCTTTTGATACCCTAGCCGATTTAGGATCATGTGTCAACTTACTACCATTAAAAATCTTCAAGGAACTTAAAGTAGGATTATTAGAAGAAACCGACGATGTCGTAGGATTAGCAGATGGAACTAAGTCATATCCCGTAAGGATTGTGAGAAACGTAGAGGTTCATGCAGGAAAGTTAAAGCTATTTGAGGACTTCCATGTGGTAGACATGGAAAAAGAACCTGCATGCCCATTACTAGTAGGGAGAGGATTTTTAGCAACCTCCAATGCCGTAATTAATTGTAAGAAAGCAAAAATAGCAGTAGGGGAAAGACTCACTAGATCGATATTCGGGGTAAAAGAACTAGATTTTGGTGATGATAATGAGCCTTATTGGACCACCATAGGAAAACGTGAGTCATATAAGCCACAAACTAGCGAGGATGGTATAGGTGCCCAACCCTCGTATTATGCGAAAAGAGACTTTTGGAACAATCACTTACCCGGGGAGTGGGAAATTGCTAGGGATGTCGAGGTTAACCCATTTAAGGATGTCTTAGTGTTTAGAAAAATGGTTGAGTTCCTAGGAGCCAAACTCATTAACTTGAAAGGAAACATGTGGGAATCGAAAGACTTAATTGAAAATCCAATTAATTGGAATAGGCCACCAAAAGAAGGAGATGGTGTGTGGCACATTATGATTGAATTAATTTGTTAGCCTTAAAATATGTCGGCTAATACGGAATTACATTAGTATAAATAGGTAAGACTCACAGGGACCTAAAATGTCTAGTTATGATAGTTTAGAGAGTCAAGACCTATATATATCCCCTCCATACTTCCATGGAGGGGTGAGGATTCATTTTACTTGTAATAAGGTGTGTGTGTTTCTCTCTCTAGAAAACACACATCTTCCCTTTCTCTCACTAAATAATATGGCTAAACATTTGTTCAATCCTCCCCGACCTCCGGATCATGTCTCTTGTTATGTGAATCTTTATGGGTAACAATTGGCATCAGAGCTGCAGGGGTGTATTGTATCATGTGTTTGTTGTTCCGGTTACTGTTCATACACTGTTCATGTTACTGTTCACTCGTACTGTTCATCGTTTTCTTTTTTTTGTGAAAAAGTCAAGAACAGGTTGTTGTTACAAGTTCTGTTTCAATCTGGGTTTACATCTGTTCATTTTTTTGGTGCTTAAATGTCAAGAAATAAATCTGGGTTCATAATATTTCTTAGTTGCGTTTTGACTAAAAGACAAAAAACGAAAGTACATATTGCGTTTTGGCAGGTTGCGTTTTGGTTCACAAGATTGTTGCGTTTTGGTATTGCGTTTTTTCTCGGATTGCGTTTTGACATTGCGTTTTGTACCAAGTTGAAGACCTTTACGATTAAAATCTAAAGGACATGCTGCCCAAATTTTTGTACCATTGCGTTTTGTCTAAAACTGCAGATTGCGTTTTGACTCGCAAGACCAGATTGCGTTTTGACTCGCAAGACCATGTTGCGTTTTGACTCCCAAGACAGGTTGCGTTTTGTTAAACCAAGACCCAAACGGGTTGCGTTTTGCCTTGGGTTTGATTGCGTTTTGTTATACCACAACCTAAGTCGAGTCAACTCGGTATTTACCAAGTTGACTCGGTCAAACTCAAAGAGTCCAGATAAGAAAAGACGAAATGAAAAGAACAGACTCGACAACAACAACAGTTAGATTACAACATCAACAACAACCAGTACAACAACATTACTACAACAACAATCATCAATCCATCATCACAACCCCTCAAATCCACAACCTATATCTCAAATCTATTCATGACAATTCAAATCCAAATCCAATCCTATAATACCCAATGTCACAACACCATCTCCATCACCACACATCTAGACTCGTAACGTAAAGAGAAAATCTAGATCTCAGATTTTTTTTGTGATAACAAATTATGTCAAGACCCTTTTAAGATCGAAACGCACGAAAAATATCATAATTGATCTATGACATATTTTTCTTGTTCAATATCCGAATATAAAAATAGAGGTATAACAAGTGTGTTACACTCTATCTTGATTTTGTTTAAGAAACAAACACAAAGAAAATCAAACCTACCCGAGACCTTGTTTAACAAGATCTTGACGCCTTACTTTCTTTTGTCCATCGTGGGTTACAAGTATTCCAGTGGATGATTGATGCTCAGAAACAATCAAGCCTTACAATCAGTGGATGCTTGTGGTTCGTGTTTCATTTTTTGTGTGCTAAAAGATTGGAGTACATATGGGTGTGCAACGGAAAGATGGAGGATAGGAGAGATCTGTTTTTTTTTTGGAAAGTAAAGTGGTAGGCGGATGAGTTGAATGGAGAATAATTAGGGATTGTGAGGAGATATAAGGATGGGGCGTCTGTTATTATGTTTAGGAGATTAGGTCAACCTATGCTAAATGTTAGGGTTATCTAGTCTTTTATAAGTGGACCTAATACGCTGGACTTTAATGTCTTGATTGATTAGTATGTATCAAAGTGGGCCGAGATTTTATATTGGATGGGCCGAGTGTGATGATGATTTTTTGGGCTGACCGGGTTTGTTAATAGAATGGGCCGTGTATAATTTGATAATGGGCCCGACACTATTCATAGTTTATATATTTTGGGCTCGGGTTAACGGATTATTGATTATGTTAAACATCCCCATATATAGTTAGAAGTGGGTTCACGGAGGCGTCTACTTATTTCCTCATCGAGACTTCCTTCTAGTTTCTACCCCTTTCCTTAAACCAATCTACGAATTGAAGACTTAGACAATGAACGTATACAGTTATGATTGAGACTTGAATTATCTAGTTACCAGAAGTCAAGGGGCGGTTGGGTGAAGACCTGGATAACTATCACTTAAAGGAGTTACATTGTAGTACTCAGTGTCACACGCAGAAGCCGATGTGGATAATTTCAAGAGGTGATGTACTAATTATACATTTTGATGTTGGGTATATGATACTTATGAGGCTTTCCTCTGCACCGTATCTCTTCAATCTACTACAATAGTCCCAAGCTTAAGTAACAAATTGGGGGATTCTACTTCATTTTCAAGTTTGGTTATCGGGTTTACTTACCCAGTGGGCACAGCAGATAGCCGACGTAAAATACGAGTGTTGGTACATTAGCCAGAGAGTTAAGTTGAGATGTACAGCACTCTCACGGGATATTTGAAGATACTGAATGTCAATGATACTTCATAGTCTCAGCAAAATCTTTCAAAGTTTTTCAATGTCTTTCATAACTTTTCAAGATTGTTGCTTGGTATGTGCTTAATTACACATACCATTTTCCATTTAAAACGGACTTAAATGACTAAGAAACCTACCAAATATACATTGTATTTGTATTTTAGCATTTTAATTGTGCAGGGAAACGGATATTCCAGAAAAGGAGCAAAAAAAGCCAAAGCAGACAAATCCAAGCACGGGAAGGAAGAACCAAGTCCAATCCAAAGTCTAAAGTCTTTCGCATTAAGAAAATACAACTTGAAGGGCTAAAACTGCCAAACCTCAAGTTTTAATTGCAAAAGAAAATGACAAGGGTCAAAAATTGCAAAGAAGCAAAGATTGCATTCAAGTTATACAACTGGAGAGGGAACCAAAGCTGCCTACTTCCCTAAAAGCCATCTTTCCCGCCTAACACAAACCCAATTACAACTTGTATGTCGCCCATACTTCTCCCCTGCAAAACCACTCGACACCCTAGCCAAAATCATTTCATCCACCCTACTACCCCCCCCCCAGTTGTATAAAAATGCCATGTTGGTAGCAATCCTCTCTCCATCACAGCATTTCGATGCTGAGATTGTCTCCAAAGAACTCAAAAAGAAATCAAAGGCTAGGATTGCTTTAGATCACTCACACATCAAGCACAACTTCGTTTTTGCTCTCCAAAAGAAGCACAAGCGCAAGTGCCAGAGACTTCGGCTATAAATAGAGCTTTTTATGTAAGCCTTTGAGGCATCTAGTTTTTAGTTTTTTAATCGTAAAAATATTTATCGTTATTTCATTTGTTTCTAAGTCATTTACAGCTTTTACTTTTAGCTTTTGTAACACTTTCAGAATTAATGCAAGCGTTTGAAGTCTTACTAAGAGTCAATACCAGTTGTAGTTTTCTTAATCATATTGTTTTGTGTTCAAAAAAGCTCTCACCACAGCTTACTTATAAGCTGTTTTCATTAAGTAAGATAAAAAAAAGGGTTAAGTAGTTAAGAGAAAATCACAAATATCACTCTCAAATTTACCACAGCTTATGTTATGGATGATAAGTCAGTAATGGATGGGCTTATGGACCCTCACTAGCTTGTTTTATACAAGCTAGAGCTTGTAGATTCATTGATTCACCCTGTTTTGAGCAAAGGGTTTTGTAAGTCCCCCTCTCTTTGTCTTCTGTATTCTTACTTTCTGCAGACTGTTATTAGTGCTATTTTTGCGTTATTTTAATAAAAATATTTGTATCAATTTCTTCATAGCAGCTGTTATTTCCAGTGATAAAACAGTTAAGTTTGATTAACACTGCTAGGCCATTTTCAGCTTAGTTAAGGCTTATTCTGAATTAAAATGCTCAATAAGGTCTTATTTTGTTAATAGATAGATCGTTTTAATTAGAGTTTGAAAGATATGAATTTTCAGGGCGGTATTTTCCACTAGCAGTACTGGTAAGTTAATACGCTAGTTCACTTTGACAGCATTAACTTTAAAGCTAGCAGTACTAACTAAACTAGCAGTACTAACACCAATAAGTACTGTCAGTTAAAACTGTTATTACACGTAGTTCATTCAGCTGTTCTGCTTATTATTTTCAGCTTGTTTTAAACTTTCCTTAGCCTTTTAAGAGGTAGATTAAACATTTTCCTTAACTGTTGCTATTTAAGCTTATTTTCCTTTTTTTTAAAGCATTTTCAATAGTGTATCAGTTTATAGTTTTTTAGCTTATTTGCTATTTTAGTTTAATCTAGTTGCTTATTCTTATTACTAAGTGCTTATTAGGGTTAGGTGAACTTCTGTTTTAGATTGTTTGCTTACTTCTTGTTTCTTTGAGTTTAGTTAGCCTAGCAGTACTAACCTTAAGCTAACAGTACTAACTCAAAGCTAGCAGTACTAACTCCAAGTTAGTACTGGTAGTTAATACTGTTAGTACTGTTGTGTTTATCTTGTTAATTTAGCTTAATTGCTTTTTGTATTTGCTTATTTAGAGTTAGTTTAGCTTATTTAATTTGTCTTAAGTTTATTTGAGCTTATTTTGTTGCCTTAGGGTGAAAGTCATAAGCATTTTGCCTTTTTCTAGTATTTGATTCTTGTTCCACTTGTTTTCTTGCTTATTTGACATTTGCCTTTCAGTATTAGTGCCCAATCATAATCTTACCCTTGTCATATTCAAACACCTATCATCAATTCTCTCTCGATTTTCCATCTCTAGCCTCGTTGGGACATAACGACCCGGGAACACTCTATACTGCTTCCGGTTTCATTGGTCTCGCATGATTTCGTCCCTTGTTGTGTATTTATACATGTTTGTATTTGTTTACATATTTGAGGGGTGAGTTTGCGCGAGTCATTGCTTATGACAAGAACTTCTCGTGTATATGGGCGTACACGTCAATGATGCTTCCGAGAGTTCGAAACCATCATGGGGGAATACGTGTACTTTGATACTTTGATGCTATCAGGTCAACTTCCAGGGGGAAGTAGTTTATACTACTTTACTTAGTAAGGTTTGTGAAGTATTCTACATGCGTGAGAAGAATTGTTGCTGATCTCTTGCATGTTCCCCCAAACGGATATTCACCAAGACCGAATGTCATGATACAGTATAGAAGCAGTATTAGATGGGAGAGCGTAGGTTGACTGAGATCTTCTACCTAAATCCGTTGTGCACTTTAAATGTCAAATGTTAAAGATCTTCAAACTACATCAACGTTTTCATAATCTGCTAATGAACGGATGTTTGGTTTGGGGGAAGTCGATCAGAAACTCACCAAAAAGGAGTCTAGGAAGAAAGCTTTTTAAGACATGCTTACATGATTTAGGGGGAAGTTAAATCCCAACTCATGCATACTACAATGGTTCGGGGGGGGGGGGGGGGGGGGGAACAATCAAGACATAGAAGATCCAAGCTGGAGTACAATATCAAAGACTAAAGACAAAGACGTCATCTTCAGCATTGGAAGCGCATTGGATGTCACTTTATTTTGTTGTATTTGTACTTGTTAGGAACATTGTAAGTAATTCCGTATGCCCACATATTGGGGGAAGATTGTTAGCCTTAAAATATGTCGGCTAATACGGAATTACATTAGTATATATAGGTAAGACTCACAAGGACCTAAAATGTCTAGTTATGATAGTTTAGAGAGTCAAGACCTATATATATATCCCCTCCATACTTCCATGGAGGGGTGAGGATTCATTTTACTTGTAATAAGGTGTGTGTGTTTCTCTCTCTAGAAAACACACATCTTCCTTTTCTCTCACTAAATAATATGGCTAAACATTTGTTCAATCCTCCCCGACCTCCGGATCATGTCTTTTGTTATGTGAATCTTTATGGGCAACATAATTGACCCCGATGGAGAAAAGTTCGATAGGGCATTCCAATCGATCCTGAAAAATAGGAGGATTTCACTCAACGAAAATCCAAGTGACATCCTAAACTTGGATCATTTCCATGATTCTTAGGACGACGACTCCGAGTCTAGCTAAAAGACTCTCTAATAAATAAAAACGCTTATTGGGAGGCAACCCAATCTTTTAAATTCCGCATTTTAGGAGTGTCGTATGTTTTAATTCTTTATTTGTTTATTGTTATTGTTTGAAAATTATCGTGATCGTGCTTTGCAATGTTTTTAACTTCGTCTTAATCTCATTCAAAGGTATTTTACAAAGATAAGTGTATGGGAAAAATACGGTTTATAAGAACCAAATTTTCAAAAAAGTCAAGATAAATAATTTAAGATTAATTCGCGTCTTGTGTCTTCGAGTCATATGTTTGTGTTAATAATTTTTGTGGTTTTGCAGTAAATTTTTTACAGGAAATACTTAATGGATATGCGTGCAGAAAATTTTGAACGAGAAAAAAAATAATTATCTACAGTTAGTGGAGACGCCGTCTGGAATTTTCCAGACGGCGTCCCCACTCCAGTACATTTCAATTTTTGTTTTTAAATCTTTTGTATAATTTTCAGAATTTGTACATTGCTTAAAAGATCTGCAGTAAACCACGAATAACTTTAACACATTCATCCTATCTTTTAAATGATAAGTCTGTTGTTGAGTCAAAACGTAAAGTTATATAGTTGTATGTCTATTATTCCGCCGATTTTACGCTAGGTATGTTTGCACCTTGTCTTTGATTTGCATGTTATATTTGATAATGAGAAGCCCAGGAGTTCTTAGGAGTTTCATGAGGACAATTCTTGGATGACGATTTAGCCAGGATCATTATTTCTTCTCCAAATTTGAGCATAACCAGGGGAGTACTAGTTTCTTTCGCCCTCTTTTCTCTTCCCTTTATTCGTTTGCGGGTACTTTGTAGAACACTAGGGATAATATTCAAAATAAGTGTAGGGTGAAATAAAAGCCTTAGAAACTATTCCACCATTTGTCTTTGCTTGAACTTAAAATGATGAGTTATCTATCGAAACATAAATCGTAAAGGGAAATTTTGACCCAAATTTAAAATTTTCATCACATAACCGGTGAAACTAAGTAGCTAGAGCGTCTCATTGATAGGGAATTATACGACTAGCACAAAAACCCTTCCACTCAAATGAATTCACCCCCAAAATTGTGAGGTTTACGCCCCTAGATCTTTAGGAATTCGGGTATCCACCATTGATGCCCAAGATAGTTTATATCTCTAAGCTTTCTCGAGTTAGGGTTCGAATGCAGTCATATGTGTCTATTCCGTCTTTGTTACGGATGTGTACGTATGGTCTTGTCACCTTTTCTGGAGCTCTTAGCATTGATATTAAATTATATGAGTGTACCGGTAGTATATAACTTCTAGAACTTGCTTTAGTGATGCATCCCGAGACTGCGTAGTGAGTAATAATATTTGCTAAATGATAAGAGGCACTAGGATTAACCCATGTTTAAAACCTGTAATTGTTATTTTAGTCACCCCGACTATATAACTATCCCACACCCTTGTTCGCGCTCACTTTTAGTGCGAGATCCCCCTAGTGAAACCTCAACCATACCCTTAAACCAATTGTGCCACCCAAAACCTTAGCCTACCCTACATGTACTCGCTTTTAGTACATCGTTGTGTTACACCCTTAGTTAATTATTGGAGTACACGGTTGCTAAGTCCTTATCCTTGTATATATTGTTTTGGGACGATTGGGATTCATGGTAGTATTTATTTCGCGGAAGAATGGGGAAGAAAAGTTAAGTCAAGACCCCCATATGTTTGCCGAGTAGTCTACATGTTATTTTGATCCAACCAATTCGGGTCATTAGATTAGTTTGCTTATCGAGTCTGTAAAAAGTTCAAGTGTAGGGGTGATCTATAAACCCCATTGATGTATTATATGTTGCAAATGGTAGGGCAAAAGTGTACAAAAAAAAGTATATAAATAAATAAATATACTATATATAATATATATATCACGAATATAAATATATATATATAATAAGATATAAAATAAATATATATAATTTATGTATATATAATAAAGTAGAAAAAACTTACTGACGCTACCAATTGCGTTT
Source organism: Tanacetum coccineum (assembly GCA_026074375.1). Lineage (NCBI taxonomy): Eukaryota > Viridiplantae > Streptophyta > Magnoliopsida > Asterales > Asteraceae > Tanacetum > Tanacetum coccineum. Next base: position 13,508 of record BQNB010006485.1, on the reverse strand, counting down.
ATCATTTTATATTAGTTATTTATTATTCATAATCAATATATAGTCAAGAAAATAAAAAGAAAGATTTTGATGTAGATTTTTGTAGAGTGTGAATATCTTGTCCGACTCTTCGACCTAGCAACCCACAGCCAACTTGTAATCCAATAAGATAGTTGACCTAACCACTTCACTCAAACCACCCAAATATCACTCCCCAAATGCCTCACAATTTCAATTACATGTATCCCACAAATACAACATCACAACCACTTTAAAGTCCTAATTTGATGGAAACTAAAGTACTATGATCTCACGTTGAAGATTTGATCCTATCTCAAAGCCTATGGTAACATATATGCTAATGAACTAGGTAATGAGTGTTAAATTATTGATTTCCCATTGTACAATTCATTAAACAACACCACCACACACACACACAAAGAGAGAGAGAGAGAGAGAGAGAGAGAGTAGAGAATAGAGAGAGGAGAGAGAGAGGAGAGTGAGAAGATAGTAGAGAATCCAAACACTTATTGTGATGTGCTAGTGTATTTTTCTCGTGCTTTCTAGTTACGAAGGTCTAATAGGTTGAGCCATGAATCCTTAAAGAGTAAATTAAATGCCGCCCGAATATGTATCTTGTTAAGGTAGAAAAAGCGAATTTGCTTGAGGGCAACAAATCCCAAGTGTAGGGGTATGTGATGAGGTGTAATTTTATACACTTTTCAGGGTCATTTTACCCTTATAATCATGCAAAAATGTCTTAAATATGTGCTTAATTATTTTTTTTGCATTTTTAGCATTTGAAAGACATTTAGTGGAAATGCCCGTGAATATATACTGTACTTCGGTTTTTAAGTAAACAAAATACTATAGCCTTTAACAATTTGATGATAGAAAACAGTTTCTTTCCTACCAACTACCAAGTACCAACCTATTTATTTTGACGATATTTACCACAAATATACGATCATACCCTCAATGCAACCCCACCCATGCCTCTATCATAGGTCTTGTACCCCCAAGTCACCCAACCCCATTTCAACCCAACCACATATCTGTAATAATTTTCTTTGGTTTTCATATTCTAAAATAGTCATTCACCTCCACGTTCAAAATGACCGTGTTTAAATGCGATTGCAGGGTTCTTAATAACCATGTAAGAGAAGGTATTGGAGCATTTACAATGCATCAAGTCTTCAAAAACTTGATGCATTTAATGCGTTTAATGAAAAGTGCTTTTAATAGCTGAGACTTTTATAAAAGACTTGCGATTTATCAAGTCTTTATAAAAAGTTTTCCAAAAAGCTTTTAATGCAATGTCAAAAACTTTACCGAAAAGCTTTTTAAAATAGTAAAAAGTTTTTGCAACGCATTTGACCTCTTGTCGACTTTTGTACTAATGCATGTTGCAAATAAAATAAAAGAACTATTTAAATAAAAGGTTTTCACTAATAACATTTTTTAAAGTTGCTAGCAACAATAATTTTGATATATGTATGTTAAGATAACACAAAACGTTTACACCAAATCATTCATAATTATCAAAAATCACTAACTACTTTTTAATATCCTAAACGTAAAAGTAATTCACTCTCTCCATATGTCATGTTAGCAAAAAATGAAGAGCATATTTTTATTTAAGTATTGATATTAGCTCGGTTATTTTTTGAAAAGTTTGTTGTTAACAATTGCCAAAATCGTATTACTCATAATTTAAATTGCATTTTACTATCTCAATAATCTTACGCGTACATAGATTTATGTTAAAATGTGTTAGTATAAGATTATATGTGTAAAGTATCAGCTAAAAGCTTAGAACTATTACAAATATCAAATGAAAATCAACTTGGACAAAACAGAGTCATGTGCAGCATTGCAAGTTTATCTCCATGTCTTCATCCACCATTCTCTTTACTTTTTTACTATTCACTATTCATTGTCAACACTCACCAGCTCATGTGGCATTTATGGCTCATGATATAAATACTTAAAAAAACCATTTGTACCCCGCATGTTTTTTGATTTTTTTTTTATTTTTAATTTTTTTTTATAATTTTATATATGTTATAAAACTGTGACATGAAAAAAACGGAACGAAAAATATAAAGTTTAACAGGTCAAAAGTAAAAATTACGGAACAAAAACTGATAAAAAACTGCGTTGCGTTGTAAAAAAGAATTACAAAAGGAATCTTTGTGCATTTTTAATACTTTTTAGCAGGCCAAACGGGGTACCAATAGTAGCGCCCTTATTTGTTTACCCTTATTTTCTTGTCAAAAGATATATCAATTCCCCAAAAACAATTATTTTATATTATATTTTTACAACTTGCTTCTTTATTAATTATTACACTGTTTAAACCTGTAATCCGTATATATAGAACTTGAGACCACATATACGGTAATTAGATTCGTATATGAATAGTTAACAACCCTCGTATTTTTTATTATTTATACATTATCTCTCACGTTGATGTAACTTTGGACATATTATTCTACACTTTGCTAGTTAGTTGTTACGCCATTTTTATTTTTTTCTCACTTTGCATGTTACATGCGTATATTCTACTTTACAAGCATAGGTCCTTTTGTATTTGTAGATCTTATGCAGTTGTTAAAAAAAATTATGGCACTTAATCAGCTAGGCACCTTCAATAACCCAAAATAAGACAATGGAAAAGACAACGATGCATTTGTTCATTACACAATAAAAACATTAAACCATCGCCACTTTGTTATTGCACCGATTTATTTTCTAAACTACAGAGAATAAAGTACTTTGGGATTGAAGCTCTTCTGAGTCATGATATGCACTTTGTCAATTTGATAAGAGGAACTGATCAACATTACTAGTGATGCACTTACATCCTCTTCAACACATCCATGGATAAGTACTCCAACAACCCTCCCATAACTTGTTCGCTTGTTGCAACCCAACAATTATTAAATTACGTACTCCGATCCAGAACAACCACCTGCAAAAGATGATTAGAAAAAAGTGAAGTGAAAAGAAGAATAAATTGATGACCTTTCTAGTATCTAAAGAAAGGAAAGACGAAAGTTTAACATACTAAAAACTTGTAAAGTTGGTCGTCGGTATGAATAAATACTGAATTTACTTACAAGTTCAAGCTTTGAAAGCAAATTGAAGGTTCCTGGAAAGATTGGATGCAGTTAGTCGTTAGAGAAAGAGAGAGAAAAATGAAGAAACAAGGTGTTTGAAATTGATGGTTGAGTATAATACGGGTTATAACAAAAGAATTAAGGAAATGGTGTAACAATGTCATACTGTTTATGCTTACTTGGCAAGCTCTCAATGCTCTACAGTAAAAATGAGGGTTACTAGTTGTATATAATATAGGTATAAGTAGATATACTAAAATTGGTGAAATACGACGTCGTTTTGTTAATGGACTTTCTTTAGCCCAATTACATCCCGTCTGCCCCTACTGAAACTATATGTCTTTTTTCTTTTAACACCCATCTCATAACACTGATCATTCTAAAGAGAAAGGGTGACAGATATCTTTTTTAAACACCGATCATCCTACAAAGGAGAGAGAGATCTAAACACCTCTCAAATTTAATAAATCCAAGAAGGTTGAGGAGAATGAGAAGAGAAGTAATCGTGACATGTGTTAAGATTAAGATCATTGGAAGAAATCTAATCATGTTAATCGGGTTAGTTCAGCCAAAGTTTTCATGTTTATGTGTTGATTTTGTTTAACTCATTGGCTTATAATGGGAAGTAATCGGTCTGATGTCTTTTTTTAAGATTACCACTCATTTACTGATTTTTTACCTGCGATGACCTTTGTACTGGCCACCATATTGGACAAGAATCATGGTTTGTTTAGGCACTGATACATTTGTACGACTAGATTTTTCTATACTTTTATATGTGAATATTGTAGATTTTGTTAGCGAAAACTATGCATTAGTATCCATCTGCCTTTATGTTAATTCAACTGTAAACACAAATACCCATATCATATTAAGAGTTAACATTTTGTTTACCATTTTGCAGATTGGTATGTGGCGGTGTTCATGACCACCTTAATAATGATCGGGCATTGGGTGGTATTCGACCCGTATCTTGGCTAGGCAACCCGGATGCCATTTAAACAAATGCAACTGGTGTTTGCAGCCATGCGGTGTTTGATCCCCTTTCGTCCGATTGCTTCTGACTTGGAATACCTCATTGACAGATATACGCTTATTAGCCATACGTAAGCTGTGTATCAATTCACGGTAGCTCTAGAGTGATCGAGCTAATTGGGCCGGTAGGATGAACTAATCTAATATAATATACATATATATTGGCCGATCAAACTGCAAACCTAAAAGAAAAGTAGGTGTCCGACTTATTGAAACAACGTCGTTTTTTGCCAGTGAATGAGTGTTTAAACAATATAATCTTGTAGGCAATGATGATTAGACTCTCTTTAGTACGCATGGTTTACTGGGCCCTGTATCTTGGCTGGGCAGTCGCCCCAAGCGTGTGATTGCAGCCATGTCAGCTGTTTGGTCCTGATTCTGTACTCATTCTGTACTCACAAATCTGAGACTCATTTGTTATTATTATACACACTCTCATTCACGGGTCGATACAACGTTGTTTAACGTTTAACAGCTACCATTTTCCATCTTTCCTAACGCATTCACCAACCCTTAACGAAGAGACCACGAACAGGTATTCCACCAATATAAAAAGGCGCGTATTTACGTCTGTTAAAACTTCTTCACTACATTAAAGGATCCTCTAAAAGCTGCTGACTTTTTTCTCGCTTTATGTAGATCAAAAAGTAAAGCTTATTGCTAATGCTTTCCTGCATAATAAAAATGCGTCTGCCAAAGTGGTGTCCCACACCCGATTGGAAAACTACAAATGTAACCTGTTGAAATTATTATATTTGCTGCAATGATGGCCACTCTTTTTTTTGGAACGACGATTTTATTAGAAACAAAAACTAGCAAGGAGCTAGATTACAAAACAATAATATAGGGGTTTTGAGCTATCCGTTCCATCCGAACGAGGCTTTAGATCTATACTTACACCAATAAAAAGAACTAGCAATGACATTATCAATAAGCATCGACTTCGAAGGTTTTCTCTTGTCAAATAGGAGCTTGTTTCGATAGATCCAAACGTACCACCAAATGGAATACCAAACTCCTTCGAACATCTTTTTGAGTTTGAAATCCATACGAATTGAAACAAGCCAAGACTTCCATTCTGCATATGAGTTCAAGTTTGCGTGATCCAAATTCCACCAGCTCAAAACCTTATTAGCAATGTCCCGAACCAATCCACACCTAAAGAACAAATGGTCCGTCGATTCAATAGCATTATCACAAATGGGACACGACATATCCTGAATGTCAATGAATATCCGTAATTTTGAAGTGAACAATGAATATCCGTAATTATTATCGCGTATATCATGTACATTAGTTTTGGTCCATTTTACAGGAACATGGAGTCAATGTTAATGCAAATTCGCTCCACTCTGGAGTTCTTAACACAAATGCTGCACGTAAGGTGCCTTTTTCGGTATACGTCAAAGCATATTTACAGAGGACCCTGCTGATCTATCTGAGACTACATGCTGCTATAACAGGCCATGCTCATATATTTCATTAACTATTTTGATAGGCAAACTCCTTTTAGAAACAGCCATTGATTTAGTCAACTGAATTTGCTAATAGCATATCTTGGCGCACGATGGCTTCATTGTAGTAGGTTTGATATGAATATGTACGTTAACAAATACGTAGCAGACTTTATGTTTACCTAAGCTTGACTTTATTGTGAGTTGCAGAATTCCCCATCATACTTGCAGCAGTTAATAAGAATGAAAAGCAGCAATTGCAGCGGCTTCTAAATGCTTGCAAAGGAATCCCTCAGGTATTATTATCTTCTTGATGCACCACACTCTTTTTGATACTTGCTTAAATGCTCGAACATTACTTTGTACCTTCGATAAAAGCTGGCAAATTGGACGGGACAAGCATTTTGGGTAAAAGGTCAAAAGGGGTAATTCTGTACAGGCCGCACGTTGTTGTCAAAAATATCGTTTTTCTGAATATTGTTATGCAAGTCATAATTTATTAATTATATTTTACTGCTCTGTTACAAACTAAACAAAATGAGTATCAACATATTCAAATATGGTTAAGAATTTCCACCTTTAGCTTCAACGCATTAGCTTTCTACCATACACTTAAATACGTAGTAGTATTTTCGGTCTGCTACGTGGTTTAGTTAAACATGATATCTACAAAATTATTTGTCCACAAAATAATGGGCCCATAAATTAGCACGCATATCTATGTTTTTTATCTCAGAATTCACACTTTATATGGAACTAATTTGTGAGTTATCAATTTACCCTATTGTTAGTTATTAGAATGATGAACTATGTTGTGTTGACATCGTAAATTCTTGCAATTAGTTTAAGTGTGGTTGTTTGTTGTATTCTTTTGTGTACATAAGCTGTAATTTTTATTGCGGTTTTGATGCTATTTGATTTTTCGTTGGAATGTTGTAGGTATCTCCTATTGAAGACGCTTACTCCTATTCAAAGGTAGGCGTTGTCACATTGACTAAGGTAACTAACTCTAATTAACTTTAAGCTTCCATATAAATTTATATAACAGACTTTATGGTCATATCTATTCTCTAGGCTCTGATATATTTAAACAGGTAATGGCTATGGAAATGGCTACACACAATATTAGGGTGAACACAATCGGTCTTGGGATTTTTAAGTCTGAGATAACAGAAGGATTGATGCAAAAGAAGTGGATCACCATAGTGGCTCAAAGAACAGTTCCTTTAAGAACATATGTAACTGTCGATCCAGCCTTGACGAACTTGGCAAGATATCTGATTCATGACTCATCCAGGTACATCACTATCAGTGTGTTCTTTGTTGCATCATTCAGTTACCTGAAAATGGTTTTGGAGGTAATATTACAACATGATCTGTTCTTAATGGTTACAAGTTACTGGAAATTGCGTTCTTTTATCATTTAGCATTGCTTGGCATGAAATTTTAGTGTTTGTTATAAAGTTTCAGGTGGTTTGTAAATAACTTATCATAAGTTATAGTTAAGATCGAAAACTATTACAAGTCAAATGCCCCGCCGCAACTATGTCAAAAGCAGCCCCGCAGCAACACGCGGGCACCAAACTGCTTGTTTTTAGAAAATCATGAAAACGGACTAATTTAGATGTGTTTTGCAAGTTCTAGACCAGTTTTTGAAGTTTTTCAAATTTGGACTTTGGTTGGCGTAAGAGGGTTGGGTATGCTGGCGTCCAACCCACGCCAATCCCTTGTGGCACGGTGCAAAAGTGGCATTACTACATCGGGGCCTCGAGGGTACTGGCGCCAAACCCTTGGCGTACGTGAAAGCTCGTATTTTATTTTATTCTAATTATTTGTGTTTATATTTGTATTGTATGTTTGGTGTGTATTTGGTGTGTGAAGGATGTTTGTGTGTGGAAGATGAAGTTGTAAATTAAAAAAAAACAAATTTAACAACTGCTTATTTGTGTGAAGGATGTCCTTGTAGGTTAATATTTTTTCAAAAAGTAATGTAATTTTAATTTTGTAACTTTAAAAAATGTAATTTGTATTTTTATTTCAATGAATGAAAAATTTGTTGGTTTAAAAAAATGAAAAAGAAAATAAAATGATATGTTCAAAAGAAGTATTTTGGCTCGAGTTATAATTGAAGAGATATTTTGATGTGTGATGTTACAATAGAAAATGTTGAGGTGACGGCGAGGTTGCTATTTGGCCCGAACCACTACACTTATCTCTCTTAAGATTTTGTATAAAATCTGGGTATGGATGTAGACTAACTAATCATTATACTTATAAGGATGGCGAGGACAAGGTGGATTGTTGTTTTCTTAGAGTGCAGGGTATCGTAACGCCGGCTCTCCGACGTTATGCTGAGTTGGTACAGCGTTGGCCGGTGTTATGATACCCCTACCCGGCGTTGGCCAACGGCGTTGGTGGCCAAGTTAAGCCACCAACGTGCGTTGGTGTGGTATTTTAAAAAAAATCTAAACACCCCCTCAATATTAAAAATGATAAAAAGATAGAAAAGAAAGATATGTTGAGGACTTTGTTGCTGTGGAGGACTTTTTGTTGTTGCAGGTTTTGTTGGAGGCGATAGAGGAAGAAGAAAACCCTATTTTTAAAGTGGTTTTATTATATTTGAAGCCCAAATTAAAGTGTTGGTAACAAGTCCAACTAAAAATTTAAAGTGTTGGTAAAAAGCCCAAGTTCAAAATTAGTAGATTTGTAGATTTTTTAGCGCATCTATCTTTAATAAGCCAAATATGCGAAGTCTAACGTCGAAGAAATTTAGTCGTCGGGGCGTATGTTTTTTTTCCGTGTGTTTTTTAAAGTATTGTAATGTGTATTTTTATTTAATGAATGAAATATTTAGTTTGTTTAGAGAGTGTTATGAAAAAATAAGAGTGCGTCCCAAAAGGTGGTGTTATGGTGTGTTATAATTAGGCTAGAGGTAGTGATGGGTAAGCAACTACAGTGAGGTGGGCCTCACGCGCGAATCAACAAAAAAAAAACACCTCTCACGGGCCATGCAAAAAAAAAGTGGATGTTTGGTGACCCAGTAACTTTTCGGAAGACGTGCAAAATGGTGGGCCCTCCCCATTTTTGACCGTTTATGACCTATATAAAAAAAATCAAACTATCCCTATTTTACCTATATAAATACCCATTTCTTCACATTTTTTAAACACATCTTAAATTTATACATTCTCTCCAATATTAACTTCTTATTTTCTTACTTTTTACAAAAATGTCTCAAGACAAGACTCCCCGAAACAACAAACAACGTCGACGTCAAACTATCGGAAACTCTCCCCCAACACCCGACGACACGTTTTCTCTCGCAAACCCATCACCGAACCCACAAAACTTATTACGACCACAATCATACTATTTTAACCAACCTTACCCGAACCAACCTTACCGAAACCCGACACCCGCACCGGCATCAGAACCATACCCGTACGTGTTTACCCAATACCCGTACGCGTTTAAAAAAGAACCCGAAATGGTGGGAGCAAGTAGTTCCACAGTATTCAAATCCTAATGCTACCAAGAAAAGCAAAACATCTGCGTCTTATTCATTCAACACGGAATCTGGTGATGTTAGTTTTAATTTGAATGTCAATGCTGGAGATGAGGATGAAAATGAAGTGCAGGAAATTCCAAGAACAATGGGCAGGGACAAAGCGAGAGGCTCGAAGAAGAAAGGGGCCGGATCATCTGGATCGTCGGTGAATATAAATGACGAAGCATTGGCTAGATAGATGGTCTCCGAGTTGGCAACGCAAACCGCAAGTGTCGTTGCAATGAAGAAAGAAGAACGCGTTGCTTATATGGAGATCAAAAGGATGGAGGTTGATCTTCGTGAACGAGAGCTTGAAATGCAGGCATATAGGCAACGTCAAGAAGACATGGGGTTCTATATGCAGCCTTATGATCACTTGACCGGGACGCAGCTGGCTCATATGGAAGCAATGAGGGCGAAGATCAAGGCGAAGTATAATTTGCCATATTAGTTTACATTTATCATTTAATACGTTTAAGTTTATCTATGTATTGTTTTTAATTTCGTACGTTTAAGTTTATGTATTGTCTTTAATTTATGAATAAATTTATGAATAAAAGTTTTTAGTTTCATACGTTTTACATTTTTAATTTCGTACGTTTACGTTTACATTGATATTTACGTTTTATTAATTAATGTAATTAAATAAAAAAATAGGTATGAAATGTGAGGTGTGGTAACCAAAACACTTGAATGGTGAGGTGTGATGAGAAGAGAGAAAAAGCTGAGGTGAGGTGGCAAGATGACCACTACTTCTAGCCATTTCAGTGTGTTGGTGTTGAAATGTCAAAGCTGGTGTGGCCTGAGGTGGCTGCACTTTTTCGATATTACGGTGTTATAGTACCTAGCACTCTTAGCCAAATCTCATTATGCCGCGTTGAACATTTATACATGGATGCGTTTACTTAGCTTACCCTCGGATTCCTCAGAGTAGTTTACACTAATCAGAATACCATTTTCGAAAACCGTCGAGTCCTATTTGGTCTCTTGCCTATTTGGTCTCTTGCCGTAAATACACATATATGACGCGAATAACATTTATTGCAACTTCCGAGTCTCCATAATATCAAATATAATAAACTATTACAAGTCTCAACTGTCTAATCCTAACACTAGCGCCTCGAATCGATGAGGCGATAATATGGCAAAACTAGAACAACAAATGAGCACAGAAGTATGCCCTACATCAATGTTCTTGCAAATTACCTCACGAGCGGTATGAGCATGTACTCGGCATAGAACAACTGCAAACACAACAAGCAGTTTAATAGATAAAAATATAACTGACTAGTGCAATTTTCTAAAGCATCTTTCATAATAAAAGGACATTGTTGGCGTAAAAGCAATATTATCCACACTTTACAACGATCATGGGTAAGCACGGGTGTTTTTTATTTAGAATCCAGTCTAACTAAAGTGCCTGGTGATTAACACAAGTTATTACAGAATGTGGAAAATTTTCCTTCTAATAATGTAATTCTCAAGTGAAAACAGCATAACAAATACTAGATAGTGCATGAACAAGCGATTTTGGGTCATTTTTTTTGGAAGTCTTGATGCAAACATAACCCTAATACTCAACCACTTTTGAAATAAATCGTTATTAGTGTGATTTCTTCTAGGGCCATCCCGGAATTTTTGAAAATATTGAGGGCCCTAGATGAAATTACATAATGAGACATTTCGAGAAGACATGTTATATATATATATATATTAAGTGTCACCGTTAATAAGATATAATGCAATTAGTTATCTAAACGTTCAACATATTACTCATCTAAGGTATTTCTCATCTAAATACTTTTTTCTTCGTGAAAAATATATGAACACATGTATATAATTGTTAACGGGACAAATTTCGGGGCCATGAGCGGTCGCCCACCTTGCACACCCTCAAAGAAGGTCCTGATTTCTTCCTTTATTAAGGTGCATTTGCTCAGTCGTAAATACTTTTTTGCTTGTCGTGATAAAAATATAATGTTACGCACAATGTGGAGTATGATATTGTTTCATGAACGGGGCACGTGAAATTGTCTCGGAGTGACGTGTGGTTGGTATGGCTGGTATGATCTGCGGTGTTTCGTCCCCGCTCGTCGTTCGCCCACTCCTTGCCAACCCTCAAGAAGGTTCCTGATTTCTTCCGTTTATGCATTTAGACAGTGGTGGTTGCTTGCACGAATGAAATTAACCGCTTAAAACAAAAGCTGTTGCCTTAAGTTTAAAAGAAAAAATTGCATTTATCTGAATAAGTACTTGTGGACACTATCATGATTTCCTGAAATTGTGCTCAATAATTATCGATAGGGAACAGTGAATACTAGTTTTTGTTGGTCTAGCTAGACAATTAAGACAAATTAACCGAAGCACAAAACCAGTCATCAGTTAAAACTCTTGAGGAATGTGCTAAGACTAAGATGTTCTATGTTACCAAGGTTAAGATTATTCTTGCAAAAAATATTAGAGTTTGGTAAACAAATACCTGCCAAATGAAATGTAAATGATGTGATCGGCAGGTGATTTGCTCTTTCCAGATCAGTTTGCTTGGCACTGAACCCACCAAAGTAGTAGACCAAGAATTGAATGATCCAGCCACCTTAATCAAGAAAATAAATAAATAACTCTTTGATTAAAAAATATCCTACACACCGTTGGAGTTGACCTTTTAGGCAGAAGGATAGTATTATACCATGGTTAACCTAAAACTGACACGGGATTAAAGAGACTTTTGACATAGCAAATAGAAAATATAGTTAAAAGTTTGGCTCGTCTATAGCATATCATGTTGATTTCAAATCGGAACACATGCATTTCAGATTAATTTACAAAAAATATGACATCGAAAAAGTTGGTTAACTGTATGTAGCATTAATATAAACAGCTGATGATCCATTACCGTAATGTATCGGCTCCAAAGGAAGGGAGATGATGCGCCAACAAGAATAGCAACACCATAAGCTATTTCAAGTAACAAGATGCAAATCCAAAACACCTGTGAAAAGTTGAGAAGTTGGATTACATGTTTGTTTCTTTACGTTTCAGCGACTTAAAACTATTAAGGTGTATTTAATGGGCAAGACTAACCCGCTTTTGACCCAAACGGACTGTAAATGATTGAATGCCAAAGATCTTGTCTCCAACAATATCGGGTATGTCCTGTGTCAGTAGCACAATGATTGGCGATTAGCAAGACTAATGTGTGATTGTGTTTATAAAGTAGCAAAAATTGGTTCTAAGTAGCTAAAGGAGTTTACCTTGAACAATGCTATAACAACAGAGAAGAAACTCATAAATCCAGTTGCAAAAATCACGGATTTTGGAAACACAGCAAGTCTTCCGTACACAAAAGTCTAGAAAATGAACAGGTTAGAGATCATGTGAATGTAAACATAAAGAAATTGTTCTATTATATTTTCCCCACAAAAATCGAATATTTGACGGGTCGCATGGTTTACTTGAATGGTTGATTTATTAGGCACTTATACTGATCACCCACAACAATGGCAAAATATGATTAACGAGCGATATCAGTATTAACTTAGAGACAATTTTCACCCATTTACCTATGAGTGGGTCGATTTGGGTTAATTTAAATCTCAAATGTATATATATGGGAAAGGGTCCAAGGGGTCGAATGTCAAACAGGCTGACAAATCACCCGAAGTGTATTTTTGTTGTCTACAATCTCTATTATGGCTCTATACATATATTAAGATTAACATTAATATAGTATTAACTTAGAGACAATTTTCACCCATTTACCTATGAGTTGGTCGATTTGGGCTAATTTAAATCTCAAATGGATCATATATATATATATGGGAAAGGGTCCAACGGGTCGAATGTCAAACAGGC
>BQNB010006484.1:0-97339 GCA_026074375.1 Tanacetum coccineum | reverse complement strand
TCAATCCCGCGTCAAGAAGTTTTTCTACTTCTTTCTTGACGACGTCGTGGATTTTAGGGTTAACCCTCCTTTGATGTTGCACTGAAGGTTCATAATCATCTTCTAAAAGGATTTTGTGAGAGCAAAATTCTGGATCTATGCATCGGATATCAGAAAGTTTCCAAGCAATTGCTTGTTTTCTTTTTTTTAAAACATTAATGAGTGAGGTCTTTTCCTCTAAGAACGCATACTCGAGATGCGAAGGTAACTCTTTAAGCTCGACTTCGGGAATTTCATCTTTTGGTTCAAGTGAGGACTCTTTTGGTTCATAAGAAGTAGCATATTCGACTGAAGACTTCTTTGGTTCGACAACTTTAAGATCTTTTTGAATTCCAGGTGAGTAATCTCCTTGGTCTGGTGAAGGTAATGGATCACTGTTGAGAAGTGCCTCGAGAATGAGAATATCACCTTCGGGATCAAAGTACGTAGCATTCAAAACTGGTGAAACTGGTTCATCATCGATTGCTATGAAAGCATCGGCTTCTTCAAAGAGTAGAAAATCGCTTTCATCAAAAAGAGTGAGTGTTGGAGATGAAGTAGAAACAATCGGATCGAAGTACGGAGAAGGATTGTTGTAGGCAACGGAATTGGAAGATCCAAGTACTTCTTGTGAGTACTCTTCACAAGTGACATCAATTAGATCAACCTTCTTCAATGATTCGAGATTGTTGTATGAAATGGAAGTTGCATCACCACATTTAAGGGTTAACGATTGATCATCATTTCTAAGAGTAATCTCTCCTTTATAAACATCGATTAAAGCATGAGCCGTCCTAAGAAAGGGTCACCCGAGTATCAATGGTACTCGAGGATCGGCTACGAAATCAAGAACAAAAAGTCAGCGGGAAAGTAAAATTTCCCTACTTTGACAAAAACATTTTCAACTACACCGGTTGGTTTGGAAATTGTACGGTCGGCTAATTCTAATACCATTTTTGTTTCAGTAAGGCCTGAGAGTTGAAGCTTTTTCCAGATGGATAAAGGCATGAGATTGATACTAGCACCTAAATCGGCAAGGGCTAAGTAACTATCGAACTCTGAAAAATCACATGGAATGAGAAATCGACCGGGGTCACCTAGCTTTTCTGGAAGCTTTTTTAGGATAACCGCACTACAATTTTCATTCAACGGCGTTTTGGTTAACTCAATTAACTTGTCTTTGTTATTTAACATCTTTTTGAACATCGGAGCAAACTTTGGCATATGAATGAGAGCATCCGCGAAACTTAGCTCAAAGTGAAGATTACGGAAGATTTCCATAAACTTTGAAGCTAGGATATCATCCTTTTCACGAATCTTTTGTTTATTGAGTCTTTGAGTCTCGATGGGTAGGTAAATAGGTTAGGTTTTGTTGCAATGAAAGAAGGTTCTTCGAGTGGTTCTTTCTTTTGGTTTGAGTTCTTGGACTAATGGAGGTTGGATGTTTCGGTTGCTTCGGTAGCCTCCGTATCCTTTGTCACCTTCACTACCTTTCCACTAACCGGCGGGTGGAATCGAGTCCATCGTATGAAATACCACTACGAGTGTAACTGCCTTGGCATCATTTCTTTGGTTTGGAAGGTAGTAGCTAGGTAAATAACTTGAACTTGAAGGTTGGTTCGCTATATAACTTTGCATAAAACCGAGCATATCTTTTTGAAAAACATCTTGTTTTCTTGTGAGAATCACTGTAACTCTTGAAAATCATTTTGAAAATTTATCCAACTATCATTGCAAATTATTCATGTTCGCATCATTTAGCTTTAGAATAATTTTTCAATTTCCGTTTTAGACACTCCTTGAGTTGGTAAACGGAAAAGTAAAAGCTTGATTAACAAAAGGTTTGAGTTTCGTGGTTGATATGGTTGGTAAACGCTCATTTATTCTTAGGAAACGGTTTTTGGTAAAAATTTTCCTCCACGGTTTTGGTTGAAATTAGAATTGGTTCCTTGGTAACGGTTTTGGTTGTTTTGGACATTCGGTTGATTGAAACCCGGTGGTCTCATTTGACTTAATTGCAAATTGGAAGGTGGTTACTTGGAGGAAATTTACCAACAGCTGCTGTTTGTTTGAAATGTTGGATTTTGTCGTGAAAAACGAAAAATCGTTTCCACTTCGAGTTAACGGACAAAGGTTAAAATGGTGATTTGATCCACAAGTAACACATACTTCCTCAACTGCTTTGACGGGTGCAGGAGTAGTAACAACTAAAGCTTTCATTTGATTCATCATTTGGTTTATTTTGATAGTCATTTTATCCTCGAGAGAAGCGGCTATTTGTTGCATATCGAAAGAATTATTGGAAGATGAAGAATTAGAAAGAGGAGCATCCGTACTCACTCTTGAATCATTAGCACGACTTCTGGAGTAACGAACTTTTGACTTGCTTTCAATAATCGAATAAACATCTTGAGGCTCTTGTCTAAGAAATTGCCACCTGCTAGCAAGAATCTAAGGCTCTTGATCGTATTGAATCAAGATTGTAAAAAGTATCGAGTTGGTGGAGTTCCGAGAAACCATGGTGAGAACATTGACGAAGGAGTCCTTTGAAACATTCCCATGCTTCATTAAAGGTTTCGTTGGGTTCTTGGAAAAAATTGGTGATTTTGTTTCGGAGGTAAGTTGTTTTTTATGGTGGGAAGAATTGGTTTATGAATTTTGAAACAAGGTCGTCCCATGTGAGAATTGATCTAGGAGGTTCCTTGTCTAACCAATCTCGGGCTTCACCGTCTAGAGAAAAAGGAAAAAGCAAAAGCTTTACCGAAGTGTTCGGAACTTCTGGATGTCTAAACGTTGAAGTGACTTTGTTAAAAAATCGAAGGTGATTGTGGGGATCTTGTCTACCCGTAAATTTGTTGCTTTGCACAAGATTGATTAAAGGTTGCTTAAGCTCGAATTGGTAGCATTGATCGGTGGAACAACTATACAACTTCGTTAACCTTCGATAGAGCTTGTAACATTTGGGCCATTGTTCGATTGTCGGCCATTGGAACAACGTTTTTGATCAAACAATTGGTTCTTCTAATCAAAATTTTCACCAACCGTAAGAGTTTGTTGTTGACGCGACGTTACTAATTGCGAATGAGTGCGCATAAAAAGAAAACTAACAATTAAAAAACAAAACTTTACACTAATTAATTTTTTTTATTAATATTATTTTTTTTTCAATGAATTTTAACGTTTACACGAAAGAGACTTAAACCAAATAAGACTAAAAACGTACCAAAAATACATTGTATTTGTATGTTTTGCATTTGAATTGTGCAGGGACGGATATTCAAGAAAAAGACAAAAAGAAAGCCAAAAACGACCAAAACAAGCACGGGATGGAAAAGACAAAGTTAAAAGTCAACCAAGTAAAGAAAATACAACTTGGGGGACTAAAATTGCCAAACCTCAAGTTGTATTACAAGAATAACAAGACAAGGACTAAGATTGGAAATTGGGTGAAGTATAACTTGAGGGGCCAAAGCTGCCAACTTACCCAAAGCCATTTTTCCGGCCCAACAAAGCCCAGATACAACTCACGGGTTCCCTTCACCTTCTTTTACCCTGCAAACCATTCAACACCCTGGATAAAACATTTCCCCCTCCTCCATTATCTCCCCCCAGCTTTATAATTGCCATGTTGGCAATCCCTCACCACTTTCCAAGCTTTTCGATGGCTGTGATTGACTCAAAAGAAGCACAAAAGAAATTGAAGGCTGAGATTTGTTTTAGAATCACCTCACACAACAAGCACACTTGGGTTTTTGTCTCTACAAAGAAACACAGAAGAAAGCACAGCTGGAAGACAAAAGGAGGAAGTTTTTAGTATAAATAGGGTCATTGTAACCCAAGAAAAGGGAATCATTTTTCTAGTTTTTTATCTAGTTCTTAGTTAAATTTCAGCTTATTTTTATGCAATTTTATTTTTCCAAGTCTTGTAACTTTAATTTTCGTCTTAATGCAAATTTGGAGTTTTTAAGTCAATTCTTGATTCTCTGTATTTCCTTTGTTAAAAGCTTTACTTAATATGTTTTAAGTCTTATAAAATCATATAAGTCATTTGTCTTAACTCAAATACTAAGAATTTAAGTAAAGTCACAAAAAAGTCCACACTCAAATATACCACAACTTATGGATGATAAGCCAGTTCTGGATGGGCTTATGGACTCTCACTAGCTTGTTTTATACAAGCTAGAGCTTGTAGATTCTTTGTTTGACCCTGTTTTGAGCAAGGGTGTTGTAAGTCTCTCTTTTTCTTACTTTTCTTATTTACTGTAGAACTGCTTATAGTGCTTATTTGTTACCTATATTTACTTATTTATGCTTTATCATGATGTTTAGTGCTTATCTTGCTTAGTTGTTAGTTTAAAAATAGTTTGTGTCACTTTCTTAGTTAGTACTGGTAGTATGCTTAGTTAATACTGTTAGATTGATTCAGCTTATTTAAGTGCTTATTATTGACTAAAATCTGTTTATAAGTGCCTTAATTTGTTATTTGATAATCTGTTTTTAACAAATTTAGGACCAAATCAGCTTAAAATAAAAAGAAAAATGATTTTTGAAAACTTTAAGGGGTGTTTGGAACAAGCAGTACTAACTATGGGTTAGTACTGCTAGTTCTCTTTTGGGATTTTAAAGCTAGCAGTACTAACCCATAGTTAGTACTGCTGGTTCTATTTTTGGGATTTTTAAAGCTAGCAGTACTAACTCAAAGCTAGCAGTACTAACTCCAAGTTAGTACTGTTAGTTAAAACTGTTAGTACTGTTGGTTCATTATTGCTTATTAACTTATTATTTCTGCTTATTTAAGATTTCCTTAGCTTTTTAGAGTAGATTAAGCCCATTTTCCTTTACTGTCTTTAGTAGAGCTTACTTTAGCTTATTCGCCTTTTCAAAGCAATTTCAATAGTTTATCAGTTTTTAGTTTTGAGCTTATTTGCCATTTTAGTTTATTCTAGTTGCTTATTCTTATGCCTGAGTGCTTATTAGGGTTAGTTAAATATCTGTTTTAGCTTATTTGCTTATTTCTTGTTTCATTGTGTTTTGTTAAAACTAGCAGTACTAACTCAAAGCTAGCAGTACTAACTCCAAGTTAGTACTGTTAGTTAAAACTGTTAGTACTGTTGTTAGTACTGCTGAGTTTCTCATGCTTAACTTAGTTTAATTGCTTGCTGAATTTGCTTATTTAGAGTTAGTCTAGCTTATTTGGTTTGTCTTAAGCTTATTTGAGCTTATTTGTGTCTTAGTATAAAAGTTTTTAGTGTTTTTACCATTCCTAGCCTTTATGCATGCTCTAGCTTATTTTCCTTGCTTATCTTTTCGTGCATTTGCTTATTAGGTTTAGTGCCCAATCATATCCTTGTCATATTCAAACATCAATCATCAATCCGTCATTCGATTTTCCATTCAAGCCTCGTTGGGACATAACGACCCGGAAACACTCTATACTACTTCCGGTTTCATTGATTTTGTGGATTTTGATCCTTGTTATATATTTATATTTATTTATATGTAAAAAGGAGTAAGAATACGCGAGTCAATCCAAGGAGTGTATGAGTGAAGACTCTAGAATGAAAACGATTATCGTTACGTTTGACAATTTGTGTTTGAATCTGTGAGTAATATTGCTTCTATAAAATATAAAAAGTACATAGTATTTTTTCATTTTCTTTTATTAGTATAATTATCATATTAAAACAAAAGAAAAACCAAAAATATAAAAACATTGTCCATAAAAAAAATAAAAAAAATTCACAAATTGGTAAAAATACCAAAATATAATATTCTCAATTGAGGTATTATCATAATAACTTCCGGTGAACTTGTTGGTTCCCAACTCGAACAAAAGATTTAAAAACTTGCCATTTGTGTCGCTTACGACGTACGGCTCACCTCGATTTGATTAACAAACTAAAAAGTGGGTATAAGGAGGGTTGTTTCGAGGAACTACGACCCGAAAGGAGAAATAAGCTTCGCGCTATTCTACTTTTCTCCGCCCACCTGCATTTATATTTGGAGAGCTACCTGTGAATAAGTAGATTATTTTGTTGAAGTTGTCTTATCCTCATGTCCGTTAAAATTAATTGTGAATAATCATTTAAAAACCAAAAAAAAAATTAGGTGTAAATTTTCGTTTTTTATATATTTCTGTTTTGTGCATGCGCAACTTATTTATCAAAGCCCGTAAACGTCGACAACAACAAGTCCGACAAAACTTTCAGTTTGAATCACCAAAATCTTGAGAAACCAAATAAAAATTCACGAATACTTTCATCCACCATAGTTACGGATGCCGATAATCGTACTATGGGCCAAATACTCGAAGCACCCACCGAGGGCTACGAGGATGCGATCGTGTTTCCCAAAATTACCACCAGCGAACAACTTTGAGATCAAGCCTGGTCTACTTAGATCTTGTTCCAAAACAAACGAGCATTTTTCACTGGACATGATAAAGAAGTACCTCTCATGCTCACAATCCGATATTTCACAAAGAACACTTCTACGATGAAGTTCCCTGAACGCCCGATACGTCGTTAAGCTTATGCTTTTCCTATTTTCCCTCGAGGGGCCGCCCGGATTTGGCTTGAAAAAGAACCCCCTCGATCGATTCTTACATGGGATGGATCATTGTTCGAAATACCATTATCAAATTCATTTCTTCCCTCCCTCTAAAACAACAAATCTTTGAAATGAAATCACAAGATTACCACAAAAAAATTTGATGAAACGCTTAACGAGGCCATAGGGACGGATTCAATGATCTTCTTAGTGGATGCCCGCATCATGGGTTTTAAATTGCATCAACTCATACATCAATAAAGCCCTAAATCGAATGATCAAGATTCATGAACTCCGCTTGCGGGTGGAACTACTTTCTGATAAAATGCCTCGAGAAAGCCTAAAAAATCATCGAAGCAAGTTCCCAAAGTTCGTCAATCACGAAGCAAGGCCTTTGTTTCCATAAGTGAAGTACGAGCTCGTTCCACCCCAGTACTGTTTCATCCGATGTTGCTGAGTAAAGATATGGTTATAGGGCCAATTGATTCTCGATACGAAAAACTAGCTCCGGCCTCCCGCTCCTCCACCGTTAAAGCTGTCGAGCAAATTTGTGTAACTTGCCTGGGGTGGCAATCTTACCAAAATTTGTCCAGCACCGATGGCAACATCTATCGTTGACAAAAGCCAAGAATACGTGTCTCACAAGCCGCCGCAGTTAACTACAACCAAGGGAATGCCAGTTACCGACCTCAGATGGTTGCAAACCAAATTCGACCTCCCGGTTTTCCTCCTATGCAAAACCATCAAAACAACCAAAATCGGGGGATCAATTTCAACCAAAATCGAGGGAACAATTTTAACCAAAATCAGGGTAATAATTTCAATCAAGGACAAGTACCCAACCCCGAAATTTTCAAGTCTCCACCTTAACCAAGCTCCAGTATCCTCCAGCACCAGGTGTGTCTAAGCCCGATTTTGATAACTACGTTCAAGCTAATGACGCGGTTTAAATGCAAAATAATGCAAAATCCAATGGCAAATATAAACGGGACTGATCACACAAATTCGGGGAAAAGTAATACCCGCTTCTAAAAAAATTCTACTTCGGGCTTTCGGTTTCTTCCAAGCCAACACCATTGCTAACCCAAAGTAATGTGAAAGCAATCACAACCCGAACGGTGTTCCTATAATGGTACCTTAAATTTCTTCTCCTCCCTATAGGAAAATTCAACCTCCCCCCCCTCCACCCCCATTCCACCTCCACCACCCCCCCTCGGAGTGGTGCGACAAAGGATACGGTGCAGACCACCACCGAAAACATTCCAACCTTCGAGAGGTCGCAAACCTAATGACCAATTGGTGATACCCGTGTTTCTTCAATACAAACAACACCTTGCCTTATCCTTCAAGGGCCAACACAGAAAAGGCTCCATGAAAAAAAACTAACCATCTAGCTTTCAATTAGTAAATTTTTTTTCGGAATCTCCTTTCGAGCTAGAGATTCGCTGAGGTGAAGAGGGGCGGACGCTCCACCTAACGCATGACCAAATTTGCACCAATGGTTAAAGAAAGCTCCTCAATGACAAGGATAAGATGATTGATTGACAAAGACAGCCGTTAAACGATAATGCCCTTAGTATCGGACGGTTATCCTAAAAAAGTTTCTCGAGAAACTTGGAGACCCCGAGATTTCTTATACCGTGTGATTTTCCGGAGATGAATGAATGCTTAGCCTTGGCCGATCTTGGTGCAAGCATCAACCTAATGCCTCTCTCCATTTGGAAAGAACTAAATCTCCCAGTTTGACCAAAACCCGAATGATACTTGAACTTGCCGACCGAACAATTTCTACTCCAACCGGCATCGCCGATAATGTTTTCAATGAAAGTCGAACATGTCTTCTTTCCTGCCCCAATTATGGTCTGTGAATACGATGCCAAATCCTCGTGTTCCCCCTAATCTTTTGAAGACTTTCTTGAGGACTTGCACGTGCCTTGATAGACGTACACGGTGACAAAAGACCCTTAGACATGATGACCAATCGTGACCTTCAAGTTGGTGATACTAAGACCTTCATCCTACAATATCTTGAATCGGTTTAACCGATCTTTGGTTATTGACATTGCTTGTGAAGAATATGTCTCAAGAAGTACTTGAAATTTCTGAAGTGGCAATCCCACCTCTACTGTCGGACCTTATTGAGATCGATTCCTCGCATCTCCCATCCTTTCACTCCCTTCGGAGGAAGTGATTTTCTAATGGTAATAGATCGATGAATTTTCTTGAACATGATGATTTCAATACCACCAGTGTTGGACTGGCATCTATGATTCTAGGGAGATACGTTTAACCTTGAGAGAATTGTTAAAGTTTGATCATAGTGACTCCAAAACTCCCGCTCCCTTCGCCATTTTTGTGAAATCAATGTGCCTGATAAGTTAAATCTTCATGTGAAGATCCCTCCCGACCATAAACACAAACTTACCATCCCCATCATAGAGTATGCGTTTTTGGAGGGTGATGACACATACCTAGTCATAATCGCTAAAAAACTAAAAGATGAGATAAAACCGCCCTGATCAAGAGTCTTAAGTCTCACAAACCATGCCATATCAGCTTGAAGATTTTTCTATATTAAAGGGGATAGATCCACAATGCGTTATGCTCCCAAAAGATTTTGATGGAGGAAAATCCAAACCCGTAAGTTTCAATATCCGAGAAGAGTTAACCCGCAATATCCATGAGTTATTAAGCAAGAATTACAAACGTCTTGATGCCGGTTTAATTTACCTATCTCTGACAGTCTGTGGGTAAAGGCCGGTTGCATTGTGCTAAGAAGGAGATTAACCACATGGTAAAAAATGAAGAAAATGAATTATACCCACAATAGAAACATTCGGACAAAATAGGTTGGTATTACGGGATGGCGAGTTTGCACCGATTACCGAAAACTCAATATGGCAACACGTAAAAAAAAAGACCATTCCCGTTACCATTTATGGGATCATATTGCTTGAAAGATTAGCCAGAAATGAGTACTATTGCTTTTTTGGGAGCGATTCTCCGGCTACCTTTTTCAGATCCCAATTGGACCCACTTGTTCCAAGAAAAGACTACCTTCACACTCCCTACGGGACCTTTGCCCTATGGCCGTTCATGCCTTTATGATTAAGCAATGCCCCGGGCACGTTCCAAAAGGAGTAATGGTTGCAATCTTTCATGATAGATTTGAAGAAAACCATGAAAGGTACTTCATGGATGATTTCTCGGTTTTCTGTGTGATTCTTTCTCCTCTTGTGTTTCCTCCCCATTTAGACAAAATGCTCCAAAGTGTGAAGACACCAGGCAATCTTGTGCTAATTGGGAAAGTAATGGCCACTTTATGGTCAAGGAGGAAAGTCCATTGGCCATAAGATTTCTAAGTCCGGGATTGAGGTTGATAAGGCAAAAGTTGATGTCATTGCAAAATTGCCTCATCCCACTACCGTGAAGGGTAAATCCGCATTTCAGTTTTCTCGGTCACGCCGGATTCTACAGACGATTTATTCAGGATTTTTCCAAAATCTCCCGACCTATGACCCACCTCCTTGAAAAAGAAACTCCGTTTATCTTCTCGAAGGAATGCATCGAAGCATTTGAAACCCTTAAGATGAAGTTAACCCAGGCTCCAATTCTAGTTGCTCCCGATTGGGACTTGCCTTTTGAAATCATGTGTGATGCAAGTGATTTTGCTGTTGGGGCAGTCCTAGGGCAACGTAAGACCAAGCACTTCCAGCCGATACACATGGCAAGCAAAACTAATGACCGAGGCTCAAGCACCATCACAACTACAACAGGAAAAAGAAATTCCTTGCCGTAGTGTATGCTTTCGAGAAATTCTGGCCAATCTTGTCTTGTCCCCAAGAGCATAGTGTATAACAGGACCATTACGGCTCTCAAGTACCTCTTGCTAAGCAGGATGCTAAGTCCAAGATGGCTCCGTGGATATTTCCTGCTCCCCGAATTGATGTCGTTATCCGTGATAAAAAAGGAGCAGAAAATCACGCCGCCGACCACCATTTCTTACACATTGAAAATCCATCCCCATCAAAGTTGGAGCTCGAAAAAAGGAAATTACAGAAACATTTCCTCTCGAGACACTTGGGATGTTACTTTTCGTGTGATTATAATTCCCCATGTTTGCCGATTTTGCAACTACCATGCGGGGACTTTGGGATCAAAGGAATGTCGTCCCAGGCAGAAAATAAAGTTAATCAAGACGTCAAACACTACTTTTGGGACGAACCCCTTCTTGATTAAAGATATTTGCGGATCAATTGATCCGGCGGTGTGTGCAGGCAAGGAAGCTCCGACAATCCTCGAAAGCTTGTCCGTAATGGACCCACGTGGGGACATCATGTTGCAAATTTCACCGCCAAAAAGGTCCTTTGATGCCGATTTTCTCTCCTTCTGGTCCAACAATTTACAAATATGCCCACGACGAGTTGGTTAAAAACTTGCGACTCGTGCCAAGATTCGTCAAGGAAAAATTTCACAACGTGATAGATGCCTCAAAAATCCATCCAAGTTTGCGAAATCGTTAACAATGGGGCATTGACTTCAATGTGGCCGTTCCCTCGAGTCTTCAAAATGGAACAAATATATACTCATGGCAGTCGATTACTATGACAAAAAGGGTTGAAGCAAAAGCACTCCCCCACCAATGATGCCCCGAGTTGTTGCAAATTCTTCAAATCTCTCTTTCGCCAGATTCCGGTGCCCCCTCGTGCAATCATAAGTGATCGCGGAAACCGTTTTTGTAATGACCAATTTCAAAGGTCATGCTTAAATATGTATCACTCGTCGTCTCTCCACCGCGTATCACCCAACAAACAAAGTGGGCACGTTAGGTATCCAATCGTGGCTTAAAACAATTCATGAAAGTACGTGGGCGAAACACGAGCCTCTTAGACGGATAATTAGATGACGCCTTTGGGCTTTCCGCACAGCTTACAAAACACCCATCGGGTGTACTCCATACAAGTTAGTGCACACGGGAAGGCATGTCATCTTCCGATTGAGCTCGAGCACAAAGCTTACTGGGCCCTTAAGCATACAAACTTTGATATCAAAACCGCGGGTGACACAAAAAAGTTTCAACTCAATTGAACTTAATAACTTCGTGATCTCCTATGAAAATTTCTTGAATTTTACAAAGAGAAAACAAAGAGAATCCATGACCCAAGTTAAAAAAACCGGCGTTTTCCAACGTCGTGAGCGAGTCCTCCTCTTTAACTCTAGATTGGAAGATTTTCCCCTCGGGCAAGCTTAAGAACCGCTGAAGTTGACCCATCAACTGTAACCCAAGTTTTTCCGTATGGCACTGTCGAGTTATCCAAAACTCTGGGCCATAATTTCAAAGAAATGGTCATGCGTTTGACGCACTACATTTTTGGAGGGGATGTACACAATTGGTAAGTCCCGATCTCATACGTTCCCCATGACCAATAAATTCGGATGTCAAGCATAGCGACCTTAATACAAGCGCTTACCTCTTCCATTACCTTAAGTTTTGTCCGTGTTTTTGTGTGTTTTATGTTTATGTCCAGGATTTCCCCGGATTGTGAAGACTCTCGTACCTCGCTCAGTTTTACCTTCTACCACAAAGTTTCACATCCTCACTTCATTTTGGGAATCCAATATCGAAATCTAATCGACTAACGTTTTATCATTTTGGCACACAAAACTTAATAGAACGGCCTTAGATTTTACATAGGTACCAAACCCTTTCAAAACATCGAGGTGAAATATTGTGTTAGTTCTTAGGATGGGGGGATTGATATGATTTTTGCCTGCAGCCGAATGTTATCATCACGTAATCCTTTTTTTAACCACCACCAAAATTTTGCAAATACCAAAAACAATGAAGAAAGAAAAAATAATCACCAAAATAAAATAAGTGTTTTGTCACAGTTTCTGACTTTCCCAATAGTAGAAATGAGAATAAATTTTTGACTCGGTCGACAGCGTGTTGAGCCCTAGCCTTTGTCCCTTAACCATTTAGTAATAACTAAAGTTTATTAGGCTAAAAAAACATTCAACAGATCCTATTTATTAGTGATTTTTTAAATTTGGGGCGCAGTACGACAATGATATGTTATATACAATTAGCGAATGCTAAGCAAGGATTATTTTTGGAAATTTTAAAAGCTTAGTAGGTGTAACTGGTCGCTTTTTCTCTCACAGAAGCTCTTAACCTGACTAATGAAACCTGTCTTAATTTTCTTTAATCTTTAAACCGATATTTTCTAAAAGGAACTCTTTCGCAACGAAAATATTCATCTTATTTCAGCCTTTATAATACTTGAGTTTTCTAAAAAAAATTTTCTCTATTAAAATTACGGAAAATATTTGTCAAAAAAAAATAAAAAAAATAAAATATATATATATATATATATATATATATATATATATATATATATATATATATATATAAAAAAAAATAATAATCATATAATATAAATAATATATACTGTGGGCTGATAAAGGATTTAACTGCCTCATGCCGCTCACAACTGATGTAGGCATCTTCAAACAATGCCCATAGTTGAGATAAAAATGCCCAATGTGCATTCGTAAGTGTCATCAATAAGAACCGTCGTCAGACTAAGTCACTACATCTTGTCGGAGGCGTGGCCGATGTTGTAGACATGTAAATGATGACGATAGTAAGAGAATCCTAGCGATAAAATGAAAATTTAATGGTTTTAAGATTCTTTTCAAAACTCAATAATAATTTTGAACTAAGAATAACTTGCTTTAAAGTACTTCAAAAGTTGTATGGTATGCCGCGTCGGAAAGATTATTTTCGATTAAGTAATTCCTCCGTGGGGTGACAAAAACCCTGGGCCTTAGCTTATGAGGCTGGGACGTTTCCAAGGAAGAAAGGCGTTACAAATGTGAATATCCTCACCAATGTATCATAAATTTTTGGATGTTTTGCGTGCTTTGAGTAGTATTGTTTATTTAGCGGTAAATCTAAGAAATTCGGCCTAAAAGGGTAGAGTATCCCGCTATTACATTGCGAACATTCTCCTGTGGGGGCACCCCCCCTATCCAACCTGATAACCTAATGAGTCGAACTCTGCTGGGATCTATCGAGAAATGCTGGTTGGTGGGTGATCTAGTCTGTTTCCCCAGTTTCTCTTTAGAAATTATCGTTATGGCCACATAAGCTATACTACTTATAAAATTTGTCGATATAAATTTAACTTAAAATTAAGCACAACCACTCTAATTGAATAATTGTTGGGAGCGAAAAGTTGACAAGTCATAGTCTAAAAGTGTTGGCATCTTTACTTAACTTAAAGGTGATTTCGTTTTTACCCTTATTTGTGGACTGTGAAAAATTGGGGACGATGAATTTATCCATTCAGACATCCATAGATTATTCTATGGGCACTTCTCATTCTATGATCCCAGTGTTGATAAAATAAAGGAAGTCAAACAGGTAGTTAAGAAAAGAAAAAGGGAAATCCAAAAAAATATTAGGGATAATTAGTGTACATATAAAAAAAATGGTGAAAACGGGACTTGTCGAAGCTATTTGATTCTTTAGTTCCCCTTAACGAACGCTCAGCTACTTTTCGAGGTTATTAGTCAAGGGGGATCGAGATTATTAGTTTTCTAAGTGTTTACTTCATAACATTGCGTGAAGACACGGAAATATCCTAGTATGGGGGATTTTGGTATATGCTTAATTACACATACCATTTTCTATTAAAAACGGACTTAAATGACTAAAAACGTACCAAAAATACATTGTATTTGTATGTTTTGCATTTGAATTGTGCAGGAAACGGATATTCAAGAAAAGGACAAAAAGAAAGCCAAAAACGACAAAACCAAGCACGGAATGGAAAAGACAAAGTCAAATCGAAGCCAAAGTCAACCCCGACAAAGTCAAAAGTCAACCAAGTGAAGAAAATACAACTTGAGGGACTAAAATTGCCAAACCTCAAGTTGTATTACAAGAATAACAAGACAAGGACTAAAATTGGAAATTAGGGGAAGTATAACTTGAGGGGCCAAAGCTGCCAACTTATGCAAAGCCATTTTTTTCCGCGCCATTTCAACTAAACCCAAGAACCACTCACGGGTTCCCTTCACCTTCTTTTACCCTGCAAACCATTCAACACCCTGGATAAAACATTTCCCCCTCCTCCACTATCTCCCCCCAGCTTTATAATTGCCATGTTGGCAATCCCTCACCATTTCCAAGTGATTTCGATGGCTTAGATGACTCAAAAGAAGCACAAAAGAAATTGAAGGCTGGGATTTGTTTTAGAATCACCTCACACAACAAGCACACTTGGGGTTTTGTCTCTACAAAGAAACACAGAAGAAAGAAGAGAAGAAAGACCAAGAAACCAAGTCCTTAATTCGTTTTAGTATAAATAGGGCCATTGTAACCCAAGAAAAGGGTGGTCAATTTTTAATCGATTTTCTAATCTAGTTCTTAGTTAAATTTTAGCTTATTTTTATGCAATTTTATTTTTCCAAGTCTTGTAACTTTAATTTCCGTCTTAATGCAAATTTGGAGTTTTAAAGTCAATTCTTGAATCTTTGTATTTCTATGTTTCAAACATAACTTAATATGTTTTAAAGGTCTTATAAAAGCAAATAAGTCATTGATTTAAAACTCAAAGACTAAGAATTAAAGTAAATCACAAGAAATACCACACACAATATACCACAGCTTATGGATATAAGCTATACTGGAAAGGGCTTATAGACAACTACTAGCTTGTTTTAACACAAGCTAGAGCTTGTAGATTCTTTGATTAACCCTGTTTTGAGCAAGGGTGTTGTAAGTCTCTCTTTTTCTTATTTTTCTTATTTACTGCAGAACTGCTTATAGTGCTTATTTGTTACCTATATTTGCTTATTTATGCTTTAATCATGAAGTTTAGTGCTTATCTTGCTTAGTTTGTTATGGGGTTTAAAATTAGTATGTGCAAATTTCTTAGTCATACTGTTAGTTATTATATAATACTGTTAGATAGATTCAAGCTTATTTAAGTGATTGTATTCTTATTAGAAATCTGCTTATAAAAGTGTCTTATTGTCTTATTTTTGTTAATTTGATAATCTGTTTTTAACAATTTAGGACCAAATCAGCTTAAAAAAAAAGAAAAAATGATTTTTGAAAACTTTAAGGGGTTTTGGACAAGCAGACTACCCCATAGTAGTACGCTAGTTCTCCTTTATTCGGAATTTTAAAAGCTAGCAGTACTAACTCCAAGTTAGTACTGATAGTTAAAACTGTTAGTAACTTGTTGGTTCATTATTGCTTATTAGCTTAGTATTTCTGCTTATTTAGATTTCTTTAGCTTTTTACGAGTAGATTAAGCCCATTTTCGCGTTTACTGTCGTTCTTTAGTAGAGCAATTTCAAGCTTATTCGCCTTTTCAAAGCAATTTAATAAGTTTATCATTTTTTGTAGCTTTTAGCTCATTGCCATTTTAGTTTATATACTAGAATTCTTATTCTTATGCCTGAGTGCTTATTAGGGATAATTAAAGATCTGTTTTAGCTTATTCGCTTATTTCTGGTTTCATTAGAGCTAGCAGTACTAACTTAAAGCTAGCAGTACTAACTCCAAGTTAGTACTAGTAGTTAATACTGTAAGCTACTAGTGTGTGTAGAGTACTGCTGAGTTTCCTCGTTATTAACTTGCTAAATTGCTTGACTGAATTTGCTATTAAGAGGAAGTCTAGCTATTTGGTTTTGGTACTTGAAATTTATTTGAGCTTATTTTTTAGAGTGTCTTAGTTTAAAAAGTATTAAGTGTTATTTTTAACCATTCCTAGCTTTATAGCCTGCTCTAGCTTATTTTTCCTTGCTATCTTTTCATGCATTTGCTTATTTATTAAGTGTCCCAATCAATCCTTGTCATATTCCAAGCTCGATTATCCAAGTCGCAATCGAAACTCCATTCAAAGCCTCGTTGGGACATAACGACCTCAGAAATACTCTAGTACAACTTCCGGTTTCCATTGAATTATGTGATCTTGAACTTAGTTAATATAAATATATTTATATATATAAAAAGGGAAAATAACTATTAAAATACATAACCATTTCAATTAAATCCATAACCATTAACATACATTACCCTTTATAAACGATCCAAAAATTATATAAGTTTTACCCGAAAAGAATAGTCTACCACCCAGCATGACTCGATTAACATTCATTACCCATAGATAAGATAAGATTAGTGTATCCAAAAGATTAGTCTACCAAAAGATTACATAAACACAAGAGAATGATCAAACACCCAGCTCTGTAACTCTAAATGACTTCTTAAGAATCACATCCCAGGTTGTCATATTTGCTGGCCTAATGCAACAATTCTGTATTGGTACAGGGCTTTTGACAGAAAATTTGTTAGGCGATTTCATTTGAGATTCTGAAACTGAGATTAAAAGGGCCATTGACTTACTATTTAGAGTTTGGAACATTTCGTTGCAATTTGGTAGTTGAAGGACTACTAGTTGTTGAGTTAGAACCTTTCCCCTTGCTTTTTATAGTTGGAAGGCTTGCCCAATTGGTACCTTTTCCCTTTCTTTTTGGAGTTGGAAGGGTTTATGAGTTGGAACCTTTTCCCTTGTCTTTTGGCTTCTTAAAATAAAACACTTCAATGTCTTCATCTGTCTCATCGGCATACCATCTAAGCAATGACTTTGAAAGTCCTTTACTAGAAATAATATCCTCTACAAAACTTGAGGAACCTGAGTCAAATTCATTAGAACTTGAAGAACTTAAGTCAAATTCATGAGAACTTAAGGAACTGTAGTCATAGTCTTTAGAACTTGAACTTGAATCAATGATAATTATTTCTATGAAAAACAAAGGTCATTAATGTTTGGATATAAGTTGAATCAATAATAATTAATTCTGCATGGTAAGACACAAACTTGGTGATATTTAAGCACTACTTGTACAAACCAAACTTTTAAGTTTTAAGTAAAAGTGGTCTAAAACATATTATAACGAATGCAAAGAGGTCTACTCAGTCCATATACTCCGCTGCAGTCATAGACTAATGCAGTCATACAATAATGCAAAGTGGTCTGCTCAGTCTATGATAACTAAGTAGGAAAGTGGTAAAAACCATATACATGCAAAGTGGTCTGCTCAGTCCATGATAACTAAGTAGCAAACTAGTATAAACCATATACTAAAAGCACCTACATGTATATATACTCCACTGCATCGTATTTTGAAACAAGAAAGACTATGCTAACCAAGGAGTATAAACCATATACAAAAAGAACCTACATGTACATATACTCCATTGCACTCATAGACTAATGCAAAGTGGTATGGTCTAGTCAATGCTGGACTACTAACCACAATCTATAAAATAACCAAGCCTGTGCTAACCAAGGAGTATAAACCAGAGTATAAATCATATACAAAGTAACCAAGGAGTACATATACTCTACTAGACTCATAGACTAATGCAAAGTGCTTTGGTCAATGCAAAGTGGTATGGTCAATGCAAAATGGTCTGTAAATTTTAAAACAAGCAAGCATGTGCAAAGTTGTAGATTTTAAAACAAATAAGCATGTGTAAACCAAGGATACATAGCCATGTCCATAGCCTATGCAAACCTAGGAGACATGTGCAAAACTATGTCAAGGATGGTCAAAGCTCTGTTGGTGATGATGATGAAATCAAACTGAAAGACTTAACAGGGCTGGTCAACTATATAGGTGTTGAAGCTATGGACTTAGACTCTCATGAGGATGGTCAATAAATCCAAGTGTCTAGTGAAGATGAGGCTGACATTCATGCTAACATTTAAGGTGAAACTGAAGACATTTCAGTCCCACCACCTCTATCTCCTAAATCCATCAAGATTCAAGAGCTGACAAATCAAGTGCTTTTTTGTTAGTCTCAGAAAACTAGAGAAAGAAAAGGCTATTGTTGATGCTGAAGCTGCCTTATTGAAAGCATAACCTTCGTATCCCAATGTTTAACAGCTCACAGAGCTTCTGGTAAATGCTCTCAAACCTGAACTCACCCAGCTTCTCACAAATCATGATTTTAGTGCCTCTATCCCAACTGAACTAAAAGAGATACCATTTAAAGTCAATTAAATCAATGGGGCAGTAGGGGATTTAAAGCTCTATATGGAGAAATTAGAGATTAAGGTTTCACGTGACCTAAAATCTCTTCTTGACAAGCTGGAGGAATTTCATTCATCCATCTTAACTTTACCAAAAAGGTTGCCACTTTGGAAGACTTTAAGCTGTACCTTCTAGCTGGATTACTTGCTTTACCAGAGCAAGTGTCTTCAATCAATGTTCAGCTCACCAAACTTAAGGTTTTAGATGCTCTTCCTAGTCTGCTGAACAAAGTTGTTGCAGCTATGGATAGGTTTGCTACTGCAATTGTCTCCGCATCACAAAAAGCTGGTGATCATAATGTTCCTTTAGCAGGCCAAGCTGGCACTCACCCATCTGAGGGGAGAAGAACATAGGTTAAGCCACCATCAGTCAGCTATTCCAAAGAAAACAACAAAAGGATGTTGCTAATGCAAACCTGAACACAATCAACCATCCCTGAAATAATAACAATCCCTAAAACAACAACAATTACTGAAACAACACATCAATCCTTCTAAGCACAATAACAAAAACAACACTCATCATTCTTATAACTCTATCATTTCAGTCACCATTCCTCACAAGTCCTCCAAAGACCACTCCTCAAATTAAGGGGGAGCAATTCAGAGACAAAGGAAATAAAGCCATGTCTCATGAAGAGGTTGCTGAAGAAGAGTCTGATAATGACTCTGATACTAACAGTAGACCTTCAGGCACCCTGGAAGAATCCTTAAAACATAAACCTCTAAGGAAATTTACCTACATTAATGAAAATGGTGAAAGATTTCAAATGACTCAAGAGGAAATAGAAAACCAAAAGTGTATTAAACAGGCTGTCAAAGCTAATGTTGACAGGTCTGAAATCAAGAAGGGTAAGAAGGACTTGATTGATATTGTAGGTTTTGATGTGGTTGAAAAGGTGTATAAGGATAAGGTAAAGAATGAAAAATAATGCCTTAAGATGCTGAATAGAAGGGCCTAGGGTAAGATCACAAAGTGTGATGTGTTATCAAGGGGAAAGGTCCTATAAGCCTGAAGGTGTATAGAGACGATGGATTAGATGAGATCATCAATAACTTTAAAATTAGTGAATTACACCTTAGAGAATAGAGAGAGGTAATGTAAGCTTTTCCCAAGAGGACTGGAGCTGGGTAGACTACCATATACACTCAGATGAGGCAAAAACTTGATGCCCTTTACAAAATTGAAGAAGAACTAGAACTGGATCTCAGTAAACCATTGGAGGAACAAAATCCAATGATCAAGATGAACCTTCTTGCTAGAAAGAAGAGAAAGAATGATGATGACCTACATGACTACTTCAAGTCAATAAAAAGGTATAAAAAGTCAGTTCAGTTTGGTGACTTTCAGGCTGGGACAGTTCTCAATGAACCAACTCTAGGGATGATTCTATTCAACTCTAAACAAAGATGAGATTTCATCATCATTGAAGATTTTGAAGAACTAAACAATGATATGTTGTATCAAGTACATGAAATATTATTCTCACTTCATCAAGGGCCTAGAATGAATGATCTTTCTAGGACTTTCAGTTCCTTCTTGGTCGCTAAAGTTGACAAAAGGAACCTGAATACTCTCAAGCAAATGAGGCTGATTAACAACTGAGGCAACAATGAATGTAAACTTTTGTATGAACTTATCCTTTGTAATGTAATGTAATGTAATGAAAGTTTTTATGAATGTTTATTAGTATATGTTGTTTTTATTTTATCAGTATGTAAGAAGAAGTTGTTTGCTCATTTACTCTTGGGTTAAACTTAGGCTATTTGTATATTCAAATAGAGGGAGATTGTTGGGTCAGTTCAGTGCCCCTCAGTCTTGCAATAGATTTTAACATAAAATACCCTAAGTCAAGTCTAGATGAAGATAGTTCAACTTTAGATCTTTAGGTACTTGGAAGATCAAGTAGTATCTTTACTTCAATTTATGTGGCAGTTCAAAACCTGAAGACAAGGCCTTATCAAGAGCTTCAGTTCAGCTTGGTTGGCAATTCCAAGCTAAACGATGTAGATCTCCTCTCAGAAGCTGAAACAAATGTTTCACTAATAGAAGGTTTACAAGGCGGGAAAAAGATATGCTTTATATAAAAAAGAATAAAGCATATCTCCTTGGGAACGACTTCTTCCAAAGTTAATAAAGAACTACAACAACTTTCTCTAAAGGACTTTTCCTTGTACCTTAAAGCATGGCAGTATTAAATGGGATCTCAACCACTTATCTAATGTTTGACTTATGTACAAGGAACCTCATTTATAAACCCTAATTCCTTAGTATAAAAGGAATGTTGTATGGGAGTAAATGTGCATCTCTTGCAATTAATGTGAAACATATTCAAGAGTGTATTTACTCTTCGAATCAAACTGTAGAACCACTTAGGCTTTAGCTTCAGTGTTGGTTACAAAGTTTGTACTTCAACTCTATACCTAGGTTTGAGTTTAAGTTAGAGAGGAGATCATCAAATTGTCATTAAACTACTTTGCTATTCCACAAGCAAAGTATGTCATAGATTCTTTATTCATTTCAATAAGAATTTATACGTTGAAAAGTACATCTTGTGTTGTTTTAAACTTGTTCTTATAATGTCTTTTATAGTTGTTTAAAAC
The DNA here is from genome assembly GCA_026074375.1 of Tanacetum coccineum. Classification (NCBI taxonomy): domain Eukaryota; kingdom Viridiplantae; phylum Streptophyta; class Magnoliopsida; order Asterales; family Asteraceae; genus Tanacetum; species Tanacetum coccineum. The sequence goes on along the minus strand of BQNB010006484.1, from coordinate 76,049 downwards.
ATACACTTTGTTGCCATGGAATGTGATTAGTTTAACTTGATAAACCAAATATCACATTCAAGGGAACCAACACCATGTCCATAGACTAGAGGCATCCTTATGATAGTGGTCTACTGAATGCAAAGTGGTTTGCTTAGTCTAGAGTAGTCTGCTCGATCCATATTCTAAAACAAGAAAGGAGTATAACTGTTAAGTGGCTATTGAACAACCATTAACTTAATAACCTAATGTCCATAGCATGTCCAAACCAAGGAGTGAGATTGCTACAATCTATAAAACAAGTTATGGATTTTAAAACATGGCAAATCCTGTGCAAAGTTGTAGATTTTTAGACAAATAAGAGTGTGCAAACCAATGATACATGGACATGTCCATAGCCTGTGCAAACCAAGGAGACATGGCCATAGCCTGGAGGCATCCTTGTGATACCATTCTTGTTTTCTTAAAGAGTTAATAACTTAATAACCTATTAACCTTTTTTTTGTATTTTAACAACCACCATGAATTAAAACCCAACAAACCATATACAACATATATTGACCATAACTCATTAAAGGGACCACATTTAGTATCAGATAATAAGGACCAAATATACTAGGATTGACTCACCATAGTGTTAAATAATTATGTCCTCCCCGTGATAGAATCATGGTTAACTAAACTATATACAAGCCATATAAGTGGACACAAACACTTGCATAAGCATATTTAGCCATTAATTAAGTGCTTATCTGTTTGACCTTCTCACAATCCACTCGAAACTACAAAATTTGTACTACAATAATTCCTTACTAACCGAATAACATCTTATGTTGTTGGATTACATTTGTCTAAGAACAATCTCAAAGAATATTTACTAACCTGATAATTAATAACAATGTAACCACGAAACAGGAATAAAGAATTGACCTTTATCCTTATTCATCGTTGATTGTCGTGGTTAATTGGAATTTCTTGAAGATTTGGTGGGTAATGAATTTAGGGTTTGCGAGTGGAAAGATAATATAAAATTGGGGATCGGGTTGTGTGTTTAATATAGGGAATGTGACATTATTTTAGTAATACATTGGGTTTTGATTTTAATAATGAGGTGTCATTTTATACACTTTTTTGAGCCATTTAACCCCCTAAATCATGCAAATATGCCAAAATATTATACTTAATCGTTTCTTTTGTATGTTTTAGCATTTGGACGAAAAACACATGACTTGGGCTCGATTCAGGAAGAAACTGGATAGAAACACAACATTTTAAGCTTGTGACTTCCATTCTGACGCCTTCACCAAAAGTGCCCAGAAAGTGAAGTTTTTGATCAAAAGTGTGACTTCTCAGGTCGTGGAGATGGCGTCAGAATTTTATCCTGACGCCGTCAGGATTGAAGAGTGACGACGTCACTACGAAGTGTGACGGCATTACAGTAGCTGACAAGAAGAACCCTTTAGAAGATTTGACGGGCTGACGGCGTCAAGAAACCCTAGTGACGCCGTCAGAATGCATTTTCTATATATATAACCCTTATTTTTCATATTTAGTGGGGGAAAATGTGTGGGAACTTTGGAAAACTATATAGCAGCTGGTATTATCGAATTTTAGGGTTTTTTAACCCTTTGGAACCTATTGTTACTCCTTGTTTAATTGAAGTAAAGTCGCTCCTCTATTTAATCATTCAGTATGTATATGTGTTGTTTGATTTCATGTTATTCGCTTTCCAATTAACGTGATTGGCTAAATTTATATGTGTTTGCTTATGATTGCATGAAACTTAGTTGTTAAAAATCTCTTTTATTATTGCTTTTTGTTAGTGGTCTGCGCGTTGGGCATTAGAAAACTAGCTATTTGATCTTCATATCATAGCATATACGTCTAGTGAAACACGATTAGGTTAAAAGGATACCCACATTTTGGATCTTCATATCTAGTTTGCCATAAGGGTATTTTGTGCGCGTGAATTTACTATTAGACGTGGGCGTTGTCTGCGGGTAACCACCGTCTAGGTTTTCACTTAGATAGTGGACTTGACCTACCCACTGCTGAATTAAGGGAATACTTACACACTACACTAACAAGGGTGACGGGCATTAGGATTAGAGAAAGCAACTAGGGAGTAGTGCATGATTAGGTAAACACGTTTGTTTAACCATACGTGTTTCCCATATTTTACTTTTCTACATAATTAGAATAGATTTATGAGTAGTTTAATAGTAGTTTAATCAACCCCTCTTCAAAACCTAAGATTTTACTTTCTTTCTAAAAATATAAAAATACAAAAATACCCTTCGCTCAATCTTTAGACCTTAGTTACATACAATTAGAGCATACCCAAACTATAACCCTAGAGAACGATATAACCCGCGAGTCTTACCTATACTACACTACAACGATTAGGTACTCTGCCTAGGAGGGTTGTAAAACTTTTGTGGTGCAACCCGTTGCATCAAGTTTTTGGCGACGCTGCCGGAGAATAGTCTAGGTTTCGGCTTCTATCTACCTTAGGTCTACTCATGAGATTCATATCGAGTGAGATTTTTATTTTTCTTTTTAGTTAGCTTTCTCGTAGTCTATCTTTTCTTTGTTCCCTTTGTTTTGTATCTTTCCTTTCGTTCACAATCATGGTAGTTGAAAACCAACCACATACTTTATGAGATTACTCTCGACCTAGCCACAAGGGCCACTGAAACGCCATTGAGCTTCCCAAAAAAGCCAATGTGTCTACTTGCGATCCGACACCATCTGGTTGGTGCAAAACGGATGCACATTCCACGGACATAGGTCCAAAACACGATCAAACATCTTAAGGACTTTCTCAAAATTGTAGATTCCATTGACCTTAATAGGGCTACAATAGATTCTACTCGTTTGCGTTTATTCCACTTTTCTGTTCATGACCAAACTATCAACTTGTTTGATCGTCTACCCGCGGGATCCATATCGACTTGGGATGATCTCACCCCTCATTTCCTCGCCCAGTTTTTCCCACCGGGAAGAACTGCTAAACTTTGAAAGGATATCTTGATGTTCTAACAGAAGACAGATGTATGTGTCTCGCGAATAGTTTAATAGCAACCCTGAAGATCAAAATAGAGGCACGACGAGTTCATTCCATTCAAGCTTCAAGTTCAAGTCTTTTATGATCATGTCAACCGCACTACCTAGATGGCCATCGACTATGTAGCAGGCAGGAAACTTAGTAAGTTAGGGGCTGAAGTAGCATGGGAAACCATCGAGGATTTAGCCTAATACAAAGATGAAGAGTGGGACGACCCAATTTTTCCCAAAAAAAGAAGTCCCGACTACATAAATGCCACTTTGGAACAAGATTTAGAAAGTATGAAGTCGCAAGTAGAATCTTTAATGAGGAGTGAAGTGCTATTGGATCATGAGGGAGGATTTACGTTTTGTGAAAGACCTTATTAGGAGGAGTTTGAGGGACGAATACTGAATTTAATTAATGATCAGGAGGATCAAATTAGGCAATTGGAGAAACATATAAGAAAAACAAAAGACACATTTATGTGTCTCGCGAATAGTTTAATAGCAACCCTGAAGATCAAAATAGAGGCACGACGAGTTCATTCCATACAAATTGAAAAGATCACTAAATTTCCTACTCATACCCCTACCGTAACCCCTGAAATACTTAAGCCTACCGTGGTGTATATGGTATCGATGATTTCTAATATTGAACCCACTATCTATTAAACCTCTCCCTAATACCTAAATTCCAACCTCAAAATGCCAATAATTGATTCATTTGAGGAAAGCAAGATTGAGTACAAAGATGAAGATGTCGTCAAGATAAAAATGATTAGAACTGGAATGGATGAAGAATCATTGGAGCATAATCTTTATGAGAATGGCATAGGCTCAATTCTTTATCATAATTTATATCTAACTTCAAATCTACCCATCAAACCAAAGGACTCAGGTAACTCAAAAATGAAGGTAGTAGAACCCTTGACCATTCATACACCACCTTCACCCCACGTGACATACTTCTATTGAAATGGTATGTATCGCTACTATCACCCACACTTAATGCTAAGTATAGGGAAAACCTCCTTTTACGCGTTAAATAAGCGTAGAGTCAGGCTCATGACTCGAACAAACACAAGCGCTTCTCAGGACGCAACCTAGGCATTTTTATTTACTTGCTTTATTTGTATTGGGATTTTAATTTTTAGGTTGTTTGCATGCTAGTTTTTAATAATAAATTGTTGCATGATTGGTTTTTTATGTAATTATGCTTTATTTTGCTTTTGACTTTGTCGCATTGGTAATTAAAAGTACTTTGCATCAAATAAGTATAGGGGAGATCATATGTGGTTATTATGAACCTAAATTCATTGTGTCATGATTTTAGATTAATTTTTATGCGTGTTTTGTTTGATTTTGTATAGAATATCAAACATACAACAATCTATGAAATGATGTGAAGAAATCTAGAGAGAGAAAGAATGGTTAGACTTTTTAGAGAGAGAAAGGAAAATGTATTATGAAAATGAACCAACTGTGGAAACTAGAAGGGGGAGGGGGTTGAATAGTTTATAGGATAGTTTTACGTTTTAAAAGTTTACTTTCAAAAATGTTTAGATCCGAGTTATATGTTTAACCAATTCACAATATGAACAAGCAATAACTATCTAAACTAAAACTAGATAACAACAATAATAATGTAAAGAATAAGGAAAGGAACAACCAAACCAAGACACCAAGATTTTATAGTGGTTCGGCTACGAAGCACCTCTTCGCCATACTCCACTCCACGAGTATCCGACTCGAGATTTCACTATGTCAACAAGCTCCCTTTAGGCGGAGAAAATCGTTTACACATCGCTTACGTTATTTTCTGACACTAAGCTAGATGTCGAGTCCTAATCTTAGCTAGAGCCAATCTACCACTTCACAATCAATACACAATCACTAGATCTACACTATCGGATTTACACACTATCTGAATCACATAAATACACAAGATAATCACAATAAAGGTTTGGTACTTAGAAGAAAGGAGGAGAGATCATTAATCAACACTTCGTTTCTTAGCGAATACGAGTGTTCTTCTCTTGCACTTGAAAAAGAAGGAAGAGATGAGAAGAAGAGATTAGATCACTTAAAACAAGATCAAGAGATGTTATTGATCAAGATATTTAGTGAGAGAAAGAAAGTTTTTAGAGAGAGAAAGAAGTGAGAGAAAATTCATGCAAAGAGGTTTGATTTTCAGCAAGGGGTGGACCAGTATTTATAGACAGGAAAAGCCAACGGTAATTGGCGGTGGTCTTTTTGTGGGGAATGTTATATCAGGTATAGAAGCTTCTGTTTGGGGGGGGGGGGGGATTTGAATTCAAATTTTAAGTTTATAATAAAAAATTTCTTTTAATTAAAAAACATTTTGTATAATTAATTTTGTGAAAATCTTTTGTAAAAATGTAATGGATGAGAAAAATATTTTCTTGATCACTAATCATGCTTAATGATTTGTTTGTTCATACCTTAAGTGATCACTAATCTTAGAAATGGAATTTTACGATTAGTAATTTGTAAACGTTTAATTTTATTGTAAACGTTTTTACATTTTGTTATTTTCAAAACGTTGAGAGGTCAAAAAATATAAATAATGTTTTATACATTATTTGTATTAACAATCTCCCCCTTTTTGATGATGACAAAATATAAACGCATTTTAAATAGAATTAAAGATGTCAAATTATTAAATGAGTTTTGTTCCATTTCTCTCCCTTTTTGTAGAATTCAAAAAGGATGATCATCGAGTTGTTGTAGGGAGAAAGAAATCGACGATATCAAGACTCCCCCTTGATGTATGCTCCCCCTTGTTCAGGGCACCAAAGGATCGATCTTATGAAAATTGTGTGCTACAAAATAAGGTTAGAAATACAAGTGCAAGACAAATATCTTTTTAAAGCAACACATTATAATCAAGTCACCCAAAATAGAGTTTCATTCAACCAACAAGAAACTCATACAATAGCAAATGCAACTAATACATTCATACAACATAAAATAAAATTGGATCTAATACGAGCTAAGACAAATTCATACAATATTTGTATGAATCATTACAATAGAAAGTAGATAATTATAAAGATATAATAATGCATAGACCTACACTAGTGAATTCTTGAAGAGTAGAAGATGACATAATCAAAATATGGGTTGTTTATTATTAGGTGAACTTGAGCTTTTGAGATTGCTCAATTATGGTGAGGAGGTTGTTATTGAGGATGGAAATTGAGTGGAAGGACTAATGATGAGAGATTTGATACGATTTAGGTCATCTTTTAATGTATCAAATAGATTTTGGGTATCCAAGCAACAATGACAAAATTTCGAATGAAAGTTTACTTGTTCTAAAGAAGGTGGAGGGATATATGGTGAGATAGGAGGTGACGTATTTATGGCCTTAATTGCTTGTTGGAGATTTATGTCAAGCTTATTTGATTGGTGATGAATTTCATTCAGGTTTTGAGTTGAGTTTTGTAAAGGTGAAGAGTAGGAGAGAGAGTCATTTGAGATGGGAGAAGTGGGAGTAGTCCCAGTTGGTGGAGGAGAAGGTGGTGAGGGAGGAAGACCATGACTTTGTCTCCAAGGTTTGAGAATGGCCCTATGGTATTTTCGTGAGTAGTCATGAGGGGATCTGCTAGAGGATGACATTAAGAACTTGAAGAGAAGTGAAAGATTTAGAAGTAAAGATGTGATTGAGATGAAAAAGAATAATGTTCATATATAGAGGAATTTTGGGAAAGTCATGGTATTGGAGAAGTGTTTTGTTTAGAAAGGAAAGAATGACTGAAACTAAGTAGAATATGGTCAAAGTTGCAGAAAAAGAGGGGACAAGAAAGTTTGTGGTTCCCTTGATGGCGGTCCCGCAAACCTCAGGTGGTCCCATATATATTAGGGGGCCGCCCTTGATTTTGGGGGGCCAAAGAAAAATAGAATGGAAAATGACCCCCTTTACAATTGGATGATCTTTAAGATGTTGAGAATGAGTATATTGTTGCTTTGACTTCAATTATATTTTAGTGGTTATTTTAGTTTTAGGGTTGTTTGAATCGGTTCGCCACTTGCAGTAACAAAGGGGGTGTTTGTTTTTGTGGTTTGATTTTTTTTGACTAAGTGTAAACGGGTTATTATACAAAGAAGTTACTATACTTTCTCAAAAAGTTCGCCTAAGTTACTAAACTTTCATTTTGTTCACTTAGGTTACTAAACTAAGAAACATGACATTTGGGGTTACTCAACTTTGCAAAAATAATACGTAAACATCATTGAACTTGAGAAAACAATGACATTTATGTTACTTTAACTTACCTAAAAATATACCTTCAAGTTGCTCGGATTTAACATTGGAGAAATTAGGGCGTATGTTATATCAAAGTTCAGTAACCTAAGTGAACAAAATGAAAGTTGAGTAACTTAGGCGAACTTTTTGGGAAAGTATAGTAACTTCTTTGTCTATTAACCCAAGTGTAAAATAAGGGGTTCTGCTGATGGCGGTCCCATAATGCCTGGCGGTCCTAAATATATTGGGGGGCCGCCTATGGTATGGGGGCCGCCCCATAAGAGTATTTTGGACTCAAGTTTTTGAGACTAAATTTTACTAGAGGAATGACATATTAATTTGCCTTTCTTGCGATTAAAGAAGCTTACAGTACTTCGGATGGAAGTGGCTAAGTTGTCCATGGGACACAAATGGAAACACAGACTAGAATTGGAGACAGAAAAAGAGAAACGGACTAATATGATTATGGAATGTGTTCCATCATTCCTAACCTAAGACGTAGATAGTAACAAGATTCACGTCTAAGAGGGTTTAGTGAAATTCAGCAAATATTGGTCCGACGGACATCAACATTTTTCGAATTGAGATATGCCTTCGGGACATTATCAAGAAAAAGTGTTGACGAAATTCATGTGTTTGGGGGGGTGTACGAGAATTTATGCAAACCTGGATTTTGCTAAGGTCAATCACACCATGTTATCACACATGATAAGGAACGCTCCGGTCGAGTCGTACACGTCGTAGTCGATGAGAGCATGTTTCAATCCATTAGTGCTTGTTGACATGCCTTCAGCGCTTACGTATATCAGCTTCGGTAAGGGATATAGCAAGAGCGTTTTGTGTTTTTCATCGAGAACCAAGATGTCAAACAACAATCCCACGAAACTTACAATACCGCTATGATTTTTCGAACCACATAATCTCTCCCGCAGGATCTGAGTCGAGCATATACAATGGTTTTCTATGCCATTCCCCTTAGGAAACCATAAACCTAAGTGCTTATGCCTTTAATGTATCGAAAAATTACACTTAACCGCTCAATGTGAGAGGTTTTTGGGAGCCTCTTGGAACGGGGACAAAGCAACACTAAACATGGATATCGGACCTACTTTTACGTTAGGTATCATAAAACTACCTATCATGCCTCGATACTATGTACTTATCTACCGACGCACACATTTTCACGTTTAGTGAGTTTAGATCGACAGGAATGGGGGTTGTCATTGGTTTAGAACTTCTAGACCAAATTCTAAGCATTTCTTTAATATACTTAGATTGATTAAAAAAGTACCATCTTCCATTTGTTTTATTTGTAATCCAAAGAAGAAGTTTAAAATCTCCTATCAATGCTTCAGCTCTAACGACGTCATGCCTGATTTTGTCAATTCATCACATGAAAAACAACAAAAACAACCGTTGTGTCACTTGTGAAATCGGCTCACCTTTAGAATTACAACCTATAAAAGAGGTATAAGGAGGGTTGACCCTAAGAACTTCGACCCGAAAGGAGAAGGTTTTTAATACGCTTCGCGCTTACCCGCTCCTCCGCTTCTTTGTGCATTTTTCTAGAGAGCTACCGTGAACTTTTGACTATCGAAACCAAAAATATTCTCCATACCCTCTTATTTGTTTAATTCTTTCTATTACCCCTTTCTATTGTTTAATTCTTATGACGTCACTCGACTATTGTTGTATCTGTAAAGGTCGGATGAGTAATGATCGGGTATTTTGTCTACCATATACGTGTGAGCAGTGTAGAAGAAGTTATACGAACAGATTTTGTTCTATATGCTGTTTTAAATCGGGAAATGCATTCATCGATGATCTAATTACAAACTCTTTTGATGATCTTCTGAATTCTTCTGACCACCCTCCATAACCCCAAATTCACTCTTTTGGTGATCCACCACAAGTTCCGTTCATCTCTAATCCAGACCCATATTACAATCAAAACTTTGACAATAATTTTCCACAAAATTTACCAAGTTTTCCACAACAATATCTTTGTTGTACTCGCTGTAGGGGTCCTCATGAGACTTTTCAATGTCAACAATTGATATTATATGAGCCGAAAACTTGCTACAATCAAAACTTCGATGATACTGTTTCACAAAATTCACCTAATTTTCAACAACAAATTCTTTGTTGTGAAAATTATGGGGGGTCCTCATGAGAGTTATCAGTGTCAACCGATGAATCAAAATTATTGTGATCCTAATCTTTGCTATAATTCTAATTCTCCCGGTTTTGACCAATATCAACCCCCACAATATTTCGTCACACATCAACCTCTTCATATGAAAAGTATGGCGGATTTACTTCTTGAAGAGAAACTTTCTCAAGCCTTGCAAGCTCTTTGTGAAAAGTTAAATAAAAATGTTCAAGAAAAGCAGGAAGAAAAGAATGTTGTAGAAGAGCAAGCAGCTAAAGTTAGTTATCAATATTGGAAGCCTCCTATTTACTACGATGATGATGACGATGACGAGGAAAGTTCTATTCCTTTGAGAGATATTATTTCTAAACTTCCTCTGTCATTTACAATCGCACCTGACTTTCCGATTACGGACTCTCTCATAATAGAGGATGAGCATCTTAACACTATTCCGAAAATGGAATCGGACGAAGAAAATGAGTCTAGCGTTAAGGACCTTAACCTAACCCCAAGTGAGTCCAAGGATTTATCCGAGGATTTATCCGATTACGAAATTGAGTGTGATATGCCCGTTTGTGATGATTCTTCTTCTAAGAATGAGGGTTTAGATGATATCATTTCTATTCCACCAGGAAAAAAATTGATCACTTAGATGCCATAACCGATGCAGTACAATCTTTGCTTAATCTTGCTAATTCGATAATTTTTCTTATCGAGGAGTTCGTTGGTGAACTCGCTCCTATCGATCCAATTCCACCGGGAATTGTTGAAGCCGATTTTGATCCGAAGGAAGATATTCGTCTAATTTAAAAATTGTTGAATGATGATTCATCTCCAGAAGAACTTAATTCTAAGATTCCTGATGCTATTATCGAATCTTTCTCCCCAACTCCTATCCCCGTCGAGGATAGTGACTATCTTATGGAGGAAATCGATATATTTCTTACTCCAGATGACTCGATACCACCGGGTATTGAGAATGACGACTATGTCTCGGAGGGGGGCGTTCTTTTTCTTGAAGAATTACTTAACAATGATTCTATTTCCCTTCCTGAGTATGAATCATTTCACGTTGATTTTTATAATGTTCCATCATCTCCTCGTCCTCCGAAAAAACCTCTAGATGATGATGTTTACTTTGAAATTGAGCCCGATATGGGAGTTTTGACTAAAAAGTGGTGGATAATATTTCTGATAATTCGACAAGAGAACTTTATGTTCAGATGCCTAATGTTTTACCCACCCTTCCCACCCTTTCTCAAGTGATTGACACTTTGCATCCATTTTCATCCGAAAATAAGGACAAAGTTTTCAATCCTAGTATTCTTGCTTCTAATGAGGAAACATCTCCTCATCTTCCATCTCATCGGGGCTTTAAAGAATTCCAGATCATTTATTTTTCCGAAAGCCCGATGATGATCTATGGAGAGGACAATCCTATCTTGGATGTTCCTTTTCTCCATTTCTATCCTCTTGACCAGCTCAATTATGGGGGATCGAGTCAGGCTCAACACTCGGTTAACAAAAATAAACGCTTCGTGGGTGGCAACCCATGCTTATCCTTTTAGTTTTATTTCTAATAAGTGTGACGAGAGGAGGTTCGCCTCTCCCTTTCTCGTGTTTCGTGTTTTGTGTTGTATGTCCAGGATTGCCCCGGATTATGAAGACTCTCATGCTCATGGTTTTTTCCTTCGTTCACTCGAGCTTCAATCCTTTTCTTGATTATGGGAATCTAATATCATAAATCTTATCGACTAACGTTTATCTTTGAGCATACTTAATAAACGGCTTTAGATTTACGTAGAGACCCTTCTTAAAACATCGAGGACAATGTTCAGTTCTAGTATGATGGGATCTATCGATTTGATTATACCTGCAGTCGTTGTTTTCACGTAATCCTGTTTTTACCACCAAAATTTAAAATAATATTGTGATTTTATGCAAAAATTAAAAATTTCCAAAAATAAAATAAGTGTTTTGTCACAATGTTTGACTTTCCTACTGGGTAGAATAAGAATAAATTTTCACTCGATCGAGCGTGTTGAGCTCTAGCTTGCTCCTTAACTTTTAGACTAATCATTCGCGTATCTTTTTATTAAATATTTTAAATTTGCGAAGAACAAAAAATGATAGAGTTTTATATAAGTTAGATGCTAAACATGGAGTAGTTGGAAAACTTTAGAGCTCATATAGGTTAATTGTGGCTTTTTGCTCCCATCAGCTTAATAAACGCTATATAATTGTGAATAAATAAAGTTACTTTAGGTTTTTGCGATTCTTAGTTTAAATCACTTCGTAGAGATTCCTTCTGGTGAAAGTAAGGTACACATCGAGGTTTTGTCAGTGTTGCGGGGAAATAGGCTACTGTCTCTTGCCGGCTCACAACTGATGTGGCAGTTGTTAAAAGACCGCAGGACTTGAAATTTGGCTAATAATAATAAGAGTTATGTAATAAACCGAAGCTGAAATAAGACCACTACCTCTTACCGGCTCACAACCAATGTGGTAGTCGTTTAAAGGGTAGAGGTAATAATAATAATAATATAAACTGTGGGCTGATAAAGGTTTACTGTCTCTTGTCGGCTCACAACCGATGTGGCAGTCTTCAAAATAAGGCAAATAGTAATAATACTCCGAGACTGATAAAAGTTTGATGTATCTTGCCTGCTCACAATCGATGTTGCAGCCTTCTAAAAGGTCGAGGAAATTACCAAGGTTTAATAATGTTGCAATAATGATAAGTATAAAGCCAAATTTCGACTCCGGGGTTATCTAAATAAAGCCTCTGTCTCTGGACTCGTAGTTGAGTTGTTTCGGATGAAATAAAAAGGATAACCCCTAAATCATGCGAAATTATAACCTTAATGTGGACCTTATTCTCACTATATCGTCTCTTTAGGAAAAGATTTCAAACTAATTTTGGTCTAAACCGGGTTTATTTTATTTAAATAAGGTCTTAATTTATTTGTCACCAATAATAAAACAAAACCCTTAGAGGATTTAGGAATAAGGGAGCGGGAAGTAGCTATGCATCATAATTAGCATTTATGAGTAGTGTTAGCATCTTAACTTGTATGTAACAATGATTTCATTTTTAAGCTTGGTTTGGGGCAAGTGAAAAATTGAGGACGATGAATTTATCTTTTTGAGCATTTTAGGATTGAAGTGCTTCTTATCCCTATGTAATGAAAATAATGAAAGTCCAAACATTCTAGTTAGTTGCTTAAAAAGAAAAGTAAAAAAATGATGAGAAAAAGGGAAAATATAAAAAAAATATTTGTGGTAATAAGTGTAAATATTTAAAAATGGTCAAAACGGGGCTTTTCAAAACTAATGAGTCTTTAATTCCATTTGATGAACTCTTAGCTACTTTTCGAGGTAATTAGTCAAAGGGGATTGCGATTCTTGGTTTTCTAAAGTGTTTACTTATGGCATTGCGTGAGGACACGACAATATTTTAGTATGGGGGATTTTGGTATGTGCTTAATTACACATACCTTTTACCTAATAAAACGAGCCTAAATGACCAAAAATAGACATAAAATGCCAAATATATATGTGTTTTGCTATTTGTGTTGTGCATGTAACGGATATTCACTAAAGGACCAAAACAAAGCCAAAACCGACAAAACCGAGCACATGATTGGAATGAGCGTGAAAAATCAAAGTCGAAGACGTGTTTATCTTAAATGGACCAACCCGCACCCAAGTTAATGGGCCGGGTCAGCCCATAAAGCTTTATTCATAAGCCTTATAGTTTAAAAAGCCCAAAGTCCAAAACCATTCATAACCAGCCCAACCTAAAATTAATATAAGCCCATTACACCTAAGCCTAACACCCGTTAAATCCATTTCCCCATTAGTCCCTAACCCTTTTACACCGTTAGTCCTTAGGGACTAACATAGTTAGTCCCTATACCCTTTTTCCCCTCAACCCGTTACCCCAACTCACTTAATTAAACCATTTCCCGCCATTTTTACTATTTACCCATCTCTTTCAATAAACCTTGCACCACGACAAAAACCCACTCAACTCCACTCAAACCCCACCCCCAGATGATGACAAGACACCTTGGCAATCCTATGATGTCTGATTGGACAAGAAAGAATCAAGGGCTATTATGAGATCAAAGAAGCACAAATGAAGATCAAGGGCTATGATTCAAGGCTTGAAGAGCACTCTCTCATCCTCCTCACAGAAGAAACACACAAGCTCAAGACCTAGAACCTTCTATATTTGGCTATATATAGAAGACTGGTTTCTTTGTTTAGGGCATCTAGTTTTTTTATCTAGTGTAGCTTAAATTTATTGCTTATTTCCAGCTTATTGTACTTTTTAAAAGCCTTGTACTCGTTTTAAGTTTTAATGAAAGTGAAATTTTTATGTTTAAAAGCCCTGTCTTAATTTTTATGTTACATTGTGTTTGAAAAATACTTGATAAGCTCTTATAAGCTCTCATAACTCACAAGCTATTTCTTAAAACAGTTTAGCTTATTCTTAGCTAAACTGTTTAAGAATTTACTTATTTCACTCAAAAATCACCCCTAAATATACGTCAGCATATTTTGGATGATAAGCCAGATTGGGATGGGCTTACGGACACTACTAGCTTATTTTGAAACAAGCTAGAGCTTGTAGACAAAGCTCGAAAGAGCCTTTATGCCCTTGTTTAAGCAAAGAGCTTTGTAAGTCTTCTTTTTCACTTTTTAGCTTATTAACTGTTTGCTTATGGTTTCTGCTTATTTATTGCTTATTTACTGCTTTTTTATGCTTATTTATGTTGTTTATTGCTTATTGATGCTTGCTTATTTTTTAAATCTTCTTTGTTCATGTTTTTATAAAGCTGTCATTTATTAGCTTAAAACTGCTTGTTTCTCATTTGCTTATTTTAAGGGCTTATTCTCTGTTAGTATTTGCTTAATTGTCCTTAATTTGCTTAATACTATATCTGTTTTTACAAATCTTAGCTTAATTCACTCTTTTGTAGTTTTAAAATGGAAAACCAGTTTTTAAAGGGGTGTTTGGCACAAGCAGTACTAACCTATGTTAGTAATGCTTTAGTCCCTTTTGACCAAAAATCCAACTTTGTTAAGCTCTTTTAAAGGGTGTTAACAAGTTTTCAATAGATTTTAAGGTTTAAAACTCTTTTTCAAAGTTTTTAGAAGCAATGGTTTGAATTTGTGGTGTTTAAGTTGCACAACAAAACTTATTTGTTTAGATTTTGATTAAGAGCTTGTAGGTGTTGTTTACTTGCCTGTTTTAGGCTCAAAATGCAGTAGATTATGGCTATTATAAGTGTGCATTTGTCATTTGAAGTTTAGTGAAAATCTGTCATTGTTCCAAGTCTTATTTCAAAATGAAAAGTCCAATTTTCAATCACAAATTTAGGGTAGTATAAGTTTGTTTTAGGTTTTGAAATTCCTTGCACAAGCTCATTGTAGTATAAGCTCAATCTGTTTGAGCTTATTTTAGGGTTTAGAGCTTATTTTCTTAGCTTAATATAGGGCTGCAAAAGCCATCTTAATCTGTCATAAAATCTAGTAAAACCAAAAACATTAGTTTAGTGTAAACAGCAATGTTCAGTAGCTTTTATCTAGCTTATTAGTTATTCAAAATGCTTAATTTTTGCTTTTTCTTATAGCTTATAGTACTAGCTTTAGCTGTTTTGAAGTTTTAGACCTTAGCTTATTAGTTTACTAGCTTAATTTTTAGCTTAAAAGTGCCTTTGTAGGCTGTTTTTAGTTGAGTTTTAGCCAAACTGCTTATTTGCTTATTTGAGTGTTTAAGCTGTTAGGTTTGCTTAAATTGTGTTTAAATTTGCTTATTAGGTTAGGTTTAAGGGTTTAGTTGTTTATCTAGTCTAAGTTTTAGCTTATAACAGCTTTTTAACCAAGTCAGTTAAGGCTAAAAGCCTTAAAGCCTTTTTAAGTAATATGTCATCTTTATTTAGCTTATTTGTAGCTTATGTACTGTGCTTTTATGCTTTTAACTGGCTTATTTGAGTTCTTTGAGGTTCAAACTTGATAAGTTTTGAGCTTTCAGAGTTTTAGTCAAAGTTTAAGTAGCTTATTAATTAGCTTGAAAACTGCCGTTTAGTCTTTTTCTTTATTCTCAAACTGCTGAAATGCTTATCTTAGGTTCAGCTTATTAGGATTGCTTATTTTGGGTTTAGATTTGCTTATTAAGTTTAGATTAAGGAATTTGTAGCTTTATGAGTCTAAGGTTAAGCTTTCAGCAGCTTATTTGCATTCTCAGATAAGACTAAAAGCTTTTAAGCTTGTAGACATATCTGTTAGCTAAATAAGCTCATTTCTGGTTTATTTTAAGTTTCTAAAAAAAGTTGTTTTATTAAAGTTGCTTATTTTTATGTTAAAAAGCTTTTCATAAAAAAAAATTTGTGAAATAAAAATGTTATGCCGTATAGGGAAGTCCCAAGCTTGAACCCGGGACCTCAACCTTAACTGCATAACATTTTAACACACCCTCTACTACCAACATGCGCTTGGGTCTTTTTCGTTAAACATTCACATTACTTTTCTTTTAACCCCTTTTTGCCATTTAAGCCTAACAGCCCTATTTTGCTTATTTACAGCTTATTCCAATAAGCTGTTGGACCCACTTTATTTTTCTTAGGATTAGAATAGTTCAAAGTATTTTTCACAATTTTTCTAGATTTTTTATAATTAGTTTGTTATTTTTAATAATTAATTTATATTAAATCTGTTTTTAATTCATAAAAAATTAAATAAAAATCAAAAAAATTTAATTCTTTTTTCTAAAATTATTTTTAATCATTTAGGATTTTTAAAAATTAAATTTACATTTTTAGGGTTAAAATTTGGAAATTTAGGTTTTTAAGGCTCGGGTTTAGGATCCCGTTATCGTTTTCGTGTTTTATCCTTAATTGCTTTCATTTTTAGCTTGCCTTTACTTGTTTTTGCATTTTAATTGTAGAAATATAATCCAAATCAAATATTAATTATTCAATCACTCGATCACGAACTGAATCACGATTTTTAATTCACACCTCGTCGGGAAACGACCCGGAAGGTTTTGGATTTTACTTTGGTCTAAAGTAATCTTCTTTGAAGCCTTTTGGAATTCTTATCTTATACTATTATTGATATTTGGTATTTGGAATAAATATTTAAGTATATATAGGCTAAGTTATTAAACAATCAGTAACCCTTGGTTTTGGTAGTACGGATGGTTTGGACCTAGCTTGCCCTATTAATCGATTATCTTTTCATAATGGGATCCAATGGGTACTAGGGAGGATCACTAACTCCTTACCTTGTGTAGAAGCTGACCAGTCATCGCACTTATCACTCAATACTTAAAAAGCACAAGAACTCTTTCAGAGGGGGTTAATAATCTTTACAGGTTATTAGATATGTTTTGGGAATAGTTGGGATTAATCACTGCAATCTAGATAACCTACCTTCCAGATGATTCGGGACTGATTCGGAATCGCAGGGAGTATAGGATAGACTGTATATGCACATTCAAGTCTATCGACCTTAGAAACCAGTAATGAAACCATAGTTTAACATTGCACAGGAAAGTGTTTTCATAACAATAGTAATGAAGTAACTAGTTTAGCACGTTTTCTCTCTTGATATCTCTTATCCATTTAATTTTCAGTTATTTTATTGCATTGTTATTTATTTATTTCAAATCAATTCTAAAAACCATTTTTAAAACGTGACATTTCAAATTGAAACTAATTACAACTTAGCTCTTGGGACGACCTCGGATTTACCAATCTTTACTACTCACGATCGGGTTCTCTGCCCGTTAGTGCTTCGTCAGGTAGATCGAGTTTTATAAATTTAAAACTTGATAAAAAAAATATATTTTAAAATAAAATACGCATCAAGTTTTTTGCGCCTTTGCCGGGGAGCTAAAAATTAGTAATAATTTGAATTCTGTATATATTTCCTTTTTGTAAATATATTCTGCTAGTTTTTTTTGTAAGTTTTCAGATATGGAAGATGATATAGACATCAGCGCGCTCACCATAGAGCAGTACATAGCTTTGATTCCAGATGACATTAAACCAGGCATAGTGAACCCCAAGATTGGCAATGACGTCAAATTTGAGATAAATGCAAACTTTATGAGGGAATTAAGACGTAAACTTTTCGCAGGAACCGATGATAAAGACACTTACGAACATGTGCGTATGTTATTAGAGATTATGGATCTATTCCACTTCCCTGGCGTCACTCACGATGCTATTATGCTTAGGGTTTTTCAAATAACACTAAAGGGACGAGCCTTGAGATGGAAAGACAGGCTTCCAGCAGGGTCAATCACTACATGTGATCTCCTTAAAAAAGAATTTATTTGGATATATTGTCACCCTTTCATAACTGCCAAGAAATTAGAAGAAATCCGTAATTTCAAGCAAGAAAGGGACGAAACATTGTATTATGCTTGGGAAAGATACAATGATCTTCTTTACCAATGTTCGTTGCACGATCTGAACTGTCAACAAAAGGTTCATATCTTCTACACTGGATTAGACATCCCCACTCGCAAATTCTCGACTCTAACGGGTTCATTCCTCTGATGACACCAACACAAGCCCTAGAATCAATACAAGTCATGGCAGACCATTCGCATAACTGGTATGATGAAACAACTACTAGGGAAAGAATCAACGGTGTCATGGACAATATTGATGCCATTCACGAAAGTTTCAAAAGGGAACATCTAACCAAGGAGTACTCTCTCAAAAAAGAGAACGAGGCAATCAAGCATAGCAGATATATGGAATCCTTAGAAGAAACCATCATCAAATTTTGCGAAGACACAATTAAAAAACAGTTCGCGGATGATGAAAAGATGAGGAAGATCCTTGAAAACACGAAATCAAACATAAGGGCACTTAAAACTAGAACAAAGAACCTACAGGAAAAAGCTTATCAATTAACCCATAAAGTCCTCACTAATACAAGAAAAATGGTCAAGGCGATAACGACAATGTGTAAGGAAAACATGAAGGAGTCGGTTCCTCATGACTTACCACCTACGCCGTTTCTAAGACATTTGAAGGAACAAAGGGGTAGCCCTTACAGAACTCGCAAAACCGTCCACATGATTGGAAATCCTGAGGAAGTTCATAATGAGAAAGCTCAGGAAGGTGAAGGGGACATGGATGTCGGTTGGGACATTACAAGCAAGGATATAGAAAGGCTGAGGCAATTTCTAACACCTACCTTACACATTTTACCCAACCTTGAACCAGTAGTGCCACCATGTATAGCACTGGGACTAGTCCTTGATAAGGATAAATTTGTAAGGGATAAGGAACAGGATTATGATATTCCTTTAAATGATAGTGTAATGCAACATTTGACCCTTTAAACGATTCACATCACACAACCTGACGACGACTATGTAGCATCGGCTACAAATCCTATGTCTAACAAGCAATTAAACAAATTTGAGGAGGAATTTTCTCATATTACAAAGGTTTCCGAAAAAGAATATGATAACCCTGTTATAAAAACATATGATTGTAAGACCTTCATTCGGAAATTACTACACCAAGTGAGCCAATCATCAAGGGAAATGAAATTTCAACAGCAGTATGGTTCTAATTTGTCATTCCCTTACCCAGTAGCAATTCATGGTGTTCATTGCTACTCTTACTCGTACTTAATCTCGAATGAGGGAAGGAAAACCTTATTACTTGGCAAATAAGGGTGGAGTCAAGCTCGTGACTCAAACAAAAACAAACGCTTTGTGGGAGGCACCCCATGACTATCTTTCATTTTGCATATTAGTTGGTTTATATGTTTTCAACTTTGTTTTGCAGGATCCAGGAGCTAAGAGGCATTTATCGAGAACGACTCGACTCATAATCATGTGGTAACTTTGCTGAATCTGTAGTAGTTACGGCGTAACAACTTTAGTTTACATCGTAACCATTATAGTTACGACATAACCCTTTTCACGGTTACGCCGTAACTCTTTAAAAACTTAAAACTTTTCATACCACTTGATTACGATGTAACTACCAGAGTTACGCCGTAACCTCCTTTTGAAATCCTAAAAATTTAAGTTTTAAACATGTCTAAACCTTGTATACGTAAATGGACTTTGTGGGTATGTTCTCTGGAAGTACTCACGAGACTAAACTCATCCACTTGGGCCACCAAGTGGTTTAAAAGGCTTGTTGCATATGCTAAATGCAACCGTGATTCCTACGAAAGTGAGTTAGGTTTGCATTTCCTGTACACTTCATAATTCTTGTAGAACGATTTTATGCTTTGGTTTGTTTTGTGTTCACATGGGATAAAGAGCTTGCGAGAAGACGGAAATAATCTAAAGATTTTCGCCAAATTTCAAATTTCAAAGCAAAGCTCAGGGAGTTTCTTGTCTTAATTCTACTCTTTCCTTTTTATTTAATTTGCTTAATGTACAATAGGGACATTGTACAAATCAAGTGGGGGGATAGGAGTAGAATTAATACTTGACGTATGTTTTGCCTTTGATTTTCTAGTTTTCTTTGAAAATTATGCCAATTTTAAAATTTTTGACAATTTTTTTAAATAACTAGAATTAATCTTTGCCGAATGCACATTACCCTTTATTATACTTGGTGAGATTTATGCCTAATATTCCGTTTCCATCATATTATTCAAAAATCCACCAAATTATTGAGTGTGCCGGTAGTATTGTAGACTTTAGAACTTGGCCTGTACATCATTTCGAGACCTAATTGATTAGCAGGAATAGATAATTCAAGAAGGCCACACTCAGGAAATCACCTAAATAGACTATATGTGTGTGTTTATCGACTTGTTACAGTGACTTGTCGACCTCCCGTGATAAACCCTTATGTTGCACTCATTATTTGTGCAAGATACCCTTAGATCACCCATGTTAAACCAATCTATGTTTTCAACCTACTCTATATGTTTTGTTACACCATTTCACCTTAGCCTACCCTGTAGTCTTTATCTTCTTTGTGTTGAAATCTCTGGCTACTTAAGTCCATGGTTTGAGGGAATGAGAACGAGAATTATATACTTTTGTGGAAGACCAATCAGTTATGATTTATCAAGACCCCCTTGTACTACCACTTTTGACATTGTTTATCTCAAGTGGGGGGGGGGGATGTACGTGTAATATCGAATGTTGCAGGGGCAATAATTAAAGATATAAACCCCTGTAGCATTTGCATATTTACCATGAAGAAAAGAGGGTGCAACAAAAAGCCACCCATGTGCCAAAAATGTAAAGATGGTGCAGAATTAAAAATTAAAAAATGGAGCAAGTAGCATATTATCGCATCAAGACATCTTAGTAAAATGGAGCTAGTAGCCCATTATTACACCAAGTCATTTCAATACTCATGAAGAATGGAGCTAGTAGCCCATTATTGAAGATCAGATTTTCGGACTTAAACTCTTGGACCCATGGATAGACAGTGGCCTGTTATGACAACCTTAGATTATTTTAGACTATTTATTTTGTGTTTTAATTAACAACAATTAAATGTGTATCCTATGTCTATCCTAACCCCTTAATCACCCTTTAAAACCATATTACCCTTGTTGCCTTTAAGAATTATTTAGACCCTAATTCTAACTGGTACAGATTTGTGCACTTTCTAAACTTATGATAGAATACATACTATGACTGTGCAATTGAGCGATCACCCCAAAAATAAAACACTTAGACTAGTAGAGAGTTGAGTGACTTTTAATCCCCTTTTTGTAAGGTGTTCGGCTTTGATGTTTTCTAGCATAAGAGTTTTATAAATTCATTTCTTGAAGTTATTCTCGAGAAATCTTTTTATGAAATGTTTTAACAGGTTCTACTTGGAGGAGAGTTATTTAAGATACCCTCCTTTTCTTGGATACTGGGGGACGAATCCCAGCCATTCATCTAAAAAAAGAAGGGTGGAGATTAAAAAAAGTTTTGTATTAAAAAAAAATAATAAATAGAAAAGCGGAAGGGTAATTTGGTAATACTACAACAACAAAAACTACCACTCACGATCTCATTATTCATCCGCCGTTTCATTTCAAAAACACACACAAAAAACAACACTACTCACACAGTTACATCGATCAAAAGACACACACTAAAACACACACAGAACCCTAGATCTAGCAAAAAATCATCAAAATATAAGAAAAAATCATATAAAAATGGAGGTAGAAGACGCTGGACAAGGTTTTGGTAAAAAAAACCAAAGAAAATCAAGATTAAATTCAAAGATAGAGGTATACAACACACAATATCGACATTTTTAGTGTTATTTTGCATTTAATACTGTTTATAAATTTTTTTGATGAATATATTGTCATTTTTAGTTGAAGTCATTAGGATTTTAATGAGAAAAATGTGATTAACTACTGTTTATAGATGTTTTAATGATGTTATAGTGATAAGTTTTAACTGATTAGAAACGACTAGTTGATGATATTGTTAATGAGTGATTTAGAGATGAAATGACGGCCTTAAGCCTTTGACGAATGCTTAGCCGCATCATATGTCTTCGGCAAAGCCAGTGAATATGCCTTCAGCAAAGCTGAGGCTATGCCTTTGGAAAAGCCGAATGCTATGTCTTCGCAAAACCCAGAGGCTATGCCTTGGCCAAAGGGAAAGGATATGAAATCACAAAACGCAGGCTAAGATGCAGGCTATTCCTTCGGCAAAGCTAAAGGATAAGACGCAAGTTGTACTTTCAGCAAAAGCAGAATGCTTGTTGTAAATAAAACAAATAAACCATGATTTGTTAGATAATATCATATATGATAATTATAATATGAAACTGTAAAAAAGTTTTATAATATATCATATATGATACAAGTTAGGTTTTAAAGCTTTTATACAATTTTTGAACATGTTATTTGTATGAAAAGTGTGATTAGAAGGCTTAGCAAATCAAAATTATATAGTGTTATTGTTAGAAATAAAGAAATAATCTACATGTAGCACTATTATAAAGTGCAGGGACTAGAAGTGCTAAGTTAGGAAAGTTTAATAAGAATAGCTAACCAAGGCTATAAATAGTAATTTATGCCAAAGTTAGATGTAACAACTTCATTTAATCAAAAGGCAAGTTAGGTAATTCTCTCTCTAAACACACACACTAATTACACATTCACTTTCACACACTAGTCATCAATCAAGATCTATTGGTTAATATGTGGTATCAAGAGCCAATGATTGCGGATTAGTGCTTATTTTAGTGTTTGATTGTGTTTGTGAGATTGAGATTTTGCTTATTTGTGCTTATTTGTGGTATTTTTTTTGAGCTTATTCAGACATTTTTAAGCTTAATACATTCGGCTAATTTTTTTTTAAAAACAAAAAGTGGTCTTACACGTTTTTCAACAACAACATTTTTGACTAAATATCAACAACATTTTTGGCTTACACGTTTGGCTTATTTGTCTTTGACTGGTTCAACAACATTTTTTTTTCATATTTCATTTGGTTTATGTGTTGGTGCATATTTCATTTGGTTTCTATTTGGTTTAGCTTTTCTTCACGTCATTTTTTTAGCCTATTAAGGATAATATGTAAAGCTTATACAAGCTTATATTAGTTGAGCATATATCATCCTTGTGGCTAGCTTATTCGTGGTAACGGCGTGAAAGATTGTTATAGTAACAGTATTTTTCTTGGTTAAAAGTTCTATAGCTTATTTTTTTTGTCAAGTTTCGCCTATTGAACGCAAAAAACACCAAACAACGCTTTGTAGCTTATTCGAGTATTAAAGTAGCTTCACCTTGGTTCATTTTTTTTTTTTTGTTTGGGGGGGGTTTTTTGTAGTGTTACAAGATTTATTACATGCTTCTTGTAGCTTATTTTCTGGGGTTTTTTTGGTGATTTACTCGGTTACAACAAAGATAAGAGAAAGGTGCCAACAAGGCGTTTGATATTTTGTCGAACCGAACTAGCGACTTTGTGAAGCAACCGAACGAGTTCAACTCAAGCATAACCGAACGAGTTCAAGACTTCTACAACCGATCTAGTCATTCAGAAACAACCGAACGAGTAACTTTGTCCTTGAGCCGAACGAGTTAGAAAATTCTTGAACCGAACGAGTGGAACACGACTAGGACCGAACGAGTGCACAACCTAGTTCAAGAACCGAACAAGACAAAGCCTCAAGGACCGAACGAGTGTTCTTGAGTTTGGACCGAACGAGTACAACTCTTCAACGATCGATCGAGTGACATACTAGTTGGAACCGAACGAATAACCTCTTCAAGAACCGATACAAGTCGCAACACATCTCTTACAACGAACGAGCCAAATCTTTATCAACTCTACACGTTTTTTTAACAATTTTTCGGTTTTACGGTTTCAAGATAGTTAATCCGACGGGACTTAAGACTTTTTCATCGTGTTCGTGTCGTCGTTCTCGATCATCGTGGGTTTAGTAAATTTATTTTAAATTATTTTTTATAATCTTTTATTTATATTTATATTTAATATTCACTTATCCGGTCGATTAAACGTACCGGTTCAAAAGATCAAATCCATATTCGTGCATATTTTTTTCTATTTTGAAAACAAAGAAGAAAACGTAACAGGAGGGAAAAGTAAATATTATTAAACTTAATTCGAAATTTACAACTTTGGTCCCTGAACTCATGACACTTTCAAAGTTAATCCTTTAGTTGCTCATTAACCCTATTTGTTGCAACAATTTTACACCGTTAGTCCTTAGTGCCTCTAATTCAACCGTTAGTGCTCTAAAGTGAAACGTTCTTGCACCGTTTGTCCTTACTTGAGTTTTAATCAACCATTACTCATCTCAAGTTGAAGGTTTGTACACCGAATGATGATAATGGGCCGAAAAATAAATAAATAAAAAAAATAAAAAATAAATAATAATAATAATAAATAATAATAATAAAATAATAAAAATAAAAAAATTTGTTAACATTTTGTGTTAAATATTTTTTTTAGTGATAATTTTTTAGTCTACGGATTTTTTTTTCTTGCGAATTAAATAATTTTTTGTTTGCGCAAGTTAGTTAGTTTGTGGTGATTAATTGAGCAAGCTTGTCGGGATTATTCGTTGACTATCGGGATTTTTGTTCGAGACAAGATGAGTATAGAGTGAGTAGGTTGGTTCGACAATGCGGATTCCGTTGTTATA
The DNA here is from genome assembly GCA_026074375.1 of Tanacetum coccineum. Lineage (NCBI taxonomy): Eukaryota > Viridiplantae > Streptophyta > Magnoliopsida > Asterales > Asteraceae > Tanacetum > Tanacetum coccineum. Next base: position 51,457 of record BQNB010006484.1, on the reverse strand, counting down.
TCGGGGTGAATACTCTCAGTGGCGTGAACGGTTTATGAACTATCTTGAAGAGCAAACGGATGGTGAAGCAATGATTAATTCTATTCAGAATGGTGATCACCCATTGCCTGTTATTGCTCAAGTGTCACTTGCTGGAACCGCACCAAATGCACCTCCTACTCTTAAGGATCCCCAATTTTGGACTGCTGAAGAGAAAAAGAATCGAAAGATTGATCGTCTTGCAAGATCTCTTTTGATTCAAGGGCTTCCAAATGACATTTATTCTCTTATTGATAGCAACGATACTGCTAAAGATTTATGGGATGCTCTTGAAAGGCAGATGCGTGGTTCTGAGTATGGTGAACAAGATAGGAAAGCTGCAATTTTATATGAGTATGAGACTTTCAAAGCTACTGAAGGAGAACAATTGCTTGATACTTATCTTCGTTACTTACAAGTGATTAATGATTTGAAGAAGTGTGGTTATAAGAAAGATAATTGTGAGTTGAATTACAAGTTTCTAAACAATCTGCAACCAGAATGGAAACAGTATGGTACACTGATGAGGCAAACCAAGAACTTAATGGATATCAATATTGATGCTCTTTACAACATTCTGAAGCAAAACCAAGGTGATGTGAATGATGCTATGGGATATAAGAAGAAAGCTGTTGTGGTTACTTCAGATCCATTAGCATTGGTTGCTGAGAAAACAAAAGTGAGCAAACGCAAAGAGAAAGTTGTAGTTCAATCAGAGTCTGAAGGAAGTGATGATGAAGATATCAGTGATTTGAAAAAGATTACCGCGTTGTTAGCAAAAGCTTTTAATCGAAAGAAGTATTATGCTAAGCCAACAAACAACAATTTGAGAACTTCTTCAGCTTCTTCTTCAGCAAACAAGAAACCAGAGTACGTGAAGTCAGAGGAAAAGAAAGAGGATAAGAAAGTCGATGAGAAGAAACGGGATATGAGCAAAGTTAAGTGCTATAATTGCAAGAAGGAAGGACATTTTGCCAAAGACTGCAAGAAAGCAAAGGTCAAAGACTACAACTACTACAAGACAAAGATGTTACTAGCTAAGAAAGATAGTGATGAACAAGTGCTTCTTGCTGAGGACCAAGCTTGGATGGAGTCTAGTAGTGATTCAGATCAAGAGATCAATGCAAATATGGTCTTCATGGCTAAAATGGAAAAGGTTCTTTCAGATTCAGAGGAAAGTTCATCATCTGCAGAAGAAACCATTGCTGAGGTATCTTATTACACATCTGATTTTGAAAGTGAATCTGAATATGAAACTTCAGAATATTATGATAACTCTACTAATTATGGTTTATTTGTGAACAATGATGATGATCAAGAAATTTTTCATGATGCAATTGAATCTGCTAGTGAAAATTTTAATGAAAATCATATTGTATCTCAAACAGATCATGATCAGTCAGAAGTTGATCATAATGATTCTGAAGACAAAGATCATTTAGTTGATAAATTGATTAAGAAGTTTAACCACAAGATTGCTAAATGTCAGAAACGTATTGAGAAAGCGAATCAACAAAGCAAAGATTTAGAAAATCAAAACAAGGATTTACAAGATAAATATGATGTTTTGAAGAATCAAGTAAACACTTTTGAGGAGAAAAACAATGAATTTAATGAACAAATAAAAGTGTTGAACGAAACGAATGTTGATTTGCTTGCTCAAACGGAAGTTTTGCAAGAACAACTCAAAGTCAAACATGTTGTGATTGATACTCACACTGAATGTCAAGCACAATATGCTAAACTTGAGGAAGAAAGATATCAATATATGATTAGATATTCTGCTCTTTGTGATAATGATAAACAACATAGGAAAAAGATTGATGAACAAGAGATTTTATTTGATAAGATGAGTCGTCAGTTAGTTGAGATGAATAATAATGTACTAAGGCTTCAAGAGAAAATTTTAGAAAAAGAAACGAAAATTTTAGAATTGGAAGAGTGTGTGCGTAACAAGGATTTAGAAATTGAAAAGTGTTTGGAAAGATTGAATGATTGTGAAAACAAACTTCATAAAATCGGACAAACGAGTCAGACAATACATATGATCATGCCTTCTAAGGATAAAATGTATGATGGTCGAAAAGGAATAGGTTTTGAAAATCCAAGTTATTTTTGTAAAGCAAAAGATTTGAGACCTAGTCTTTACGATGAGAGGGTTATTGGTCTAGGGTATACTCCGATGTTTCTCACTCATTCGAATGAAGCTTTGGAAATTGAGAAATTTAAAAGAGCAAGAGAGAATAAAATTGAGTTTGCATATGATTATGGAAATCTGAATGCAAGTTATGTGAATGAAAAGATAAAATTTTCGGATGATTATTTTCAAGAGATAATAAATCCAGATTTTGAAAAGATTGATTCTCCGTTTCAGCAAACAAGTTCACTCAAACCATATGTTCCAACAGTGATTTTAGAAAAGATCATAATTGAGTTAGAAAAAGAAGTACTGAGTCTTTTAGAAAAAGAAAAAGAAAATTTGGAAATAATTGAGTCTTTGAAATCAAAAGGTTATGAGTTAAGTGAAAATGCAATTTCTGATTCGGAAAATCAAAGTGAAAATGATTGTCATGAAGTTGAAAAAGGTTGTGACAATTTGGAGAATTCAAACGTGATTGCTCCAGGAATGTTTAAAATAAATGTGTCACAAAGTGTTTCACCAATTTCAGCGTATAAACCGTCTTGTGCTTCAAATAATGTTGAAAATAAAACAAAAAGAAAAAGACGTAAGAGAACATCATCAAAACAAAATGACAAACAAGTGAATAATGATGTATTGCGTGCTAATAGAGATTTTGTTCATTTTTCAGATTTAGACACTGTAAGTAGTGTTAGAAGACCTAAGCATAGCGGTGTTATTTGGAAGAAGAAAGGGTCGTCTAATACTTCTAATGTTGATTTGTCTTCTGTTAGTTATTCAAAATTGAACAAAGATGTTAAGCGATATTCTCGCAAAGACTTGTTGTCATGTAATAATTCTCATCATGAAGACACTAGAGGTGCTCATGCTTGTAATGATGCTATGAGTGTTTCTTGTAATTCTAGATTGTATGCTTCTTGTGATGTGAATGATTTGTTTGTTTTTGATGATGTAAGTATTAGAAAATCTCAAGTTAGCAAGATGCCTTTTAGGAAAAAGCCTCGTGATTCTTTGAATGTGCATTCTAGGAGTAATTCGAATAAATCTTTACCTAGAACTGTGTTTAGGTGGCTTCCTAAAATGCAACCGTTAGCTGAACCCGTAGCTAAATGGATTCCCAAAGTCACGAGTCAAATAGATAAAATTTCTAAGACACCTAACTCATCGGGACCCATTTTCAAATGGGTACCCAAAGTTTGTTGAATGTCTTTGGTGTTTTATTTATTGCAGATTGTCCAGATTTGTCTTTGGATCATCGATTCGGGATGTTCAAAGCATATGACGGGTAATCGTGCTCTTTTGACGAACTTTGTGGAAAAGTTTCTTGGAACGGTTCGCTTTGGCAATAATGATTTTGCGGTGATTGCTGGCTATGGAGATGTTGTTATTGGATCAATGACGATCAAGAAAGTTTACTATGTCGAAGGTCTAGGACATAACTTATTTAGCGTTGGACAGTTTTGTGACAAGGGCCTTGAAGTTGCCTTTCGAAAGTCGACATGTTTTGTTCGAAACGAAGATGGTGTAGATTTGCTTACCGGTGATCGTTCGTCGAATTTGTATACTATTGCTCTTAACGAAATCGTATCAAATTCTTCGGCTTGTCTTCTAGCAAAGGCTTCTTCTTCGCAATCTTGGTTGTGGCATCAACGTCTTTCTCATTTGAATTTCGCCACAATCAATAACCTTGTCAAAAACAATCTTGTTCGAGGTCTTCCTAAGATGAAATTCGAAAAAGATCATTTGTGTTCCGCTTGTGAACAAGGGAAGATTCATCGAAAACATCACAAGTCCAAAAAGGCTTTTGCTTCAAATAAGCCACTTTATCTTCTTCATATGGATTTGTGTGGTCCGATGCGCGTCTAAAGTATTAACGGAAAGCGATATGTGTTAGTTGTTGTCGATGATTATTCACGGTACACATGGTATTCTTTCTTCATTCAAAAGATAAAGCTTCAGAAGTGATCATTTCATTCATCAAGCAAACCCAAGTGAATCTTCAACTTCAAGTTCAGCGTGTTCAAACTGATAATGGTACTGAGTTGAAAAACAAAACTCTTGCTAAGTTCTTTGATGAGGTTAGAATTGCTCAACAATTTTCTGCTGCAAGAACGCCACAGCAAAATGGTATCATGGAAAGGAGGAATCGAACCTTAGTCGAAGCTGCAAGAACTATGCTTACATTTGCAAACTTACCATTGTTTCTTTGGGCTGAAGCCATCGCAACAGCTTGCTTTATACAAAATCGTTCGATTATTCACAAACGTTTTAATAAAACTCCTTATGAGCTCATTAACAAGAGAAAACCAAACATCAAGTTCTTTCATGTGTTCGGTTGCAGATGTTATCTTTTCAATGATTATGATGATGTTGGCAAGCTCAACGCGAAAGGAGATATTGGAGTGTTTGTTGGATATTCCAAAGAATCTGCTGCATTCAGGATTTACAATAAGCGTACTCGAAAGATACACGAGAGCGTGAATGTGAATTTTGATGAGATTTCAAAAATGGCTTCTTAACAATTCAGTTTAGAACCCGGTTTATCTAATTTAAACAAAACGGGAAAATCTTCAAATCCAACGGTTTCACAAGTTTTGGAAACTTCAAAGAAAGATTTGGAAGATTTATTTTACAATTTTTATGATGAGTATTTTAATGCTTCAAAGATAACGAAATCTCTAACAACGAATGTTGAAACTTCTAATGTCGAAATTCCTTGGCATGAAGAAGAATTTTTCATGAAAGTTCTGAATCATTTCAAGAGCAATCTTCTTCATCTTCATTAAATGATGATGTTCAACAAAGTTCAGAAGAAGTTATGGTTCCTCCACCAAATACTCAATCGGATTCAAATGAAAGTGTTCCTGATGTGAATGAAGCAAGTACATCACACAATGTGTTTAATGAATGATTGGAAGATGCTTATTTTAATGAAAGTACGACATTCTATGATCCTTCCAATGTTCATACATTCTATCAACCTTACCCTCATGACAAAAGGCGGACTAAGGATCATCCACTTCATAAAATAATTGGTGATCCAAAGTCAAGTGTTCGTACAAAAGGAAAAATAGCAAATTCATGTTTGTTTTCATGTTTGCTAAGTAGTATTGAGCCTGCTAACATAGCTGAAGCTTTAAAAGATGTTGATTGGGTCAGTTCAATGCAAGAAGAAGTTGATCAATTTGCAAGATTAAAAGTTTGGAGATTAGTTCCTCGACCCAAAGGTAAGACTATCATCAATACCAAATGGATTTTCAAGAATAAGAAAGATGAAAGCAGTTTGGTTATTCGAAACAAAGCAACGCTTGTCGCTCATGGATATTGTCAACAAGAATGCATTGATTATGATGAGACGTTTGCTCCAGTTGCTCGAATTGAGGCTATACGCTTATTTCTTGCATATGCTGCTCATAAGTATTTTTTTCACGTCTTTCAATGATGTAAAGACGGCGTTTCTCAATAGAATTCTTAAAGAGGAAGTGTATGTTGGTCAACCTCCAGGCTTTGTCAGCAAACAATATCCATATCATGTGTATGCTCTCGACAAAGCTCTGTATGGTTTGAAACAAGCACCTCGGGCATGGTATGACGTTCTTTCAAAATTCTTGATTGATAGCAGTTTCCAAAAAGATTTAATCGATACTACTCTTTTCATTAAAAAGAAGGGTAAACATATTATTGCTAATTCAAATATACGTGATGACATATATTTGGCTCAACGAATCCAAAATATTGCACGAAATTTTCAAAATTAATGGTTAAAACGTTTTGAAATGAGTATGATGGGAGAAATGAAATTCTTTCTCGGGCTTCAAGTAAATCAATTTTCAAACGGGATTTTCATAAATTCAATCCATAGTAATTTTGATATTTGAACGATTTGGAATGGAAAATTGTGATACGGTTCCCACTCCCATGGTTGAACAAGCTAAACTCAAACTTGATTTAGTTGGAAAACCAGTTGATCATATTGTAGCATGATTGGATCGTTGATGTACCTTACTTCAAGTCGGCCAGATATAATGTTGCAAACATGTTTGTGTGCTAGATATAGGCAAACCCAAATGAACATCATGTAGTCAGCCGTCAAAGTGGATCTTTCGATCATCTCAAAGGGGTCTATTAATTTAGGTCTTTGGATCATGAAAGATTCTGGCTTTGATCTAACTGCTTATTCAGACGCAGACCATGCAGGATGTCACTTAGATCAAAAAAGTACATCTGGCAGTGTTCAATTTTTAGGTGACAAGTTGGTGTGTTGGTCGTCCAAGAAGCAGAATTGCGTGTCTATTTCTACAGCTGAATCTGAATATGTTGTTGTTTCGGGCTGTTGTGCTCAAGTTTTGTGGATGCGTACTCAGTTGACTGACTATGGCTTCTTCTTCGACAAAGTACCGATTTACTGTGATTCAAAGAGTGCTATTGCAATCTCGTGCAATCCGGTACAACACACTCGAACAAAACACATTGATGTGAGGTATCATTTTATAAAGGATCATGTTGAAAAAGGAACTATAGAGTTATATTTCGTCGGTACTGAATTTCAACTTGCGGATTTATTCACGAAATCTCTTTTCCCTTTTCTTATTTTTTTTCCCTTTTTTCTCCCCCTTTTTTCTGCCTGAAGCTCGATTTAAGTTTTTAGTCGAGAAGTTAGGTATGATGAGTCGTGAAACATAAATTCTTTACCACGAAATGTTTTTGTTAATAACTTTTAGAAAAGACAAAAAGATTTTCTTTTATATAAAATTTTAGAAAAATACAAAAAGATTTTTCTTTTATATAAAATTTAGAAAAGACAAAAAGATTTTCTTTTATATAAAATTTCAGAAAAGACAAAAAGATTTTATTTTATACCAAATTTTATAGAAAATACAAAAAGATTTTTTTTATAATGGCTTTCGTATATCTCAGTACGAAACCCGAACTTAAACTAATGGCTTTCATACAATGTCAGTATGAAACCCGTGCTTAATATAATGGCACTTTTTTTTTTATTTTTTTTTTTTTTCTTTTTTTTTTTTTAATTTTTTGTATAAAAAAAAATTCGTACGAAACCCGAGCTTCATCTGATGGCTTGTGTACAGTTCAGTACATAACCCGTGCTTTAAAGAAAAGAAGGTGTACGCTTCAGTGCATCTATCTTTGAAAAAGAAGAGAAGTCTTCTTTGACTTGAGCCATTGACAAATATTTTTCAAAATCTTTATGTGGTACTTAAAAGATAAAATCAATTTGATTCAAAAGTCAATGATCTCAAGTTGATGAGTTTCAATCGATCCGGATTTTTAAAATGTGGTTCTTTCAAGATAAAATCAATTTTAAAAGGTCTTCAAATCGATGTTCTCTTTGAGAAAAGTGTCTAAAGAAATAAAGGACTCAGACGTGCAAAGAGGAACTCCCTCATAAAGGTTTTAACGAAGATATGGTATTTTTCGAGGGGGAGTGTCCGTATATGTTGTTGAAAAGTTTTTAGAAAGAAACAGAAATGGAAAATTGTTTTACATTTCACCTTCACATATCCGTATTTTTGCGTTTTTAGCTTCATGTTAAAAATGTTTCTCGGCATATGTTAAGGGGGAGTGTCTTTATAATGATTGAAAACTTTTAAAGATCAAAATTTTCTTCTTCATATGATGTTTGTGTAAATGATGAAAAACAGAAAGAGAGATTTGTGAGAAAAAATAGAAAGAGAGAAATGAGAAATCGTAAACTTGAAAAAATGAAAGTATATGTCATGTGCTTCAAAGCAAGAAACATACACATGAAAAGAATAAGAGAAATGTTGCAGAAAAGAAATGCTACCGACATACAAAAACAGACAGAGTGATTGTTCTACTTTTTCTGGGATATCATCAAATCTCGGATATTGATTTCAGATTTTCATCATGGTTTTTAGAGACATTCTTTCTAAAGGAATTATCTTGGTGTATGTTGATTGAGTTGTATGGTGTGATTTAGTTACTCCCAAAATACTCCTATGATCTTCCAGAACCGGAATTGATCTACCCCGGAGTCTTCCTTCCAATTTAGGAATGTTAGGTCTAGGTGATGGAGTTTGAGGTGTAAATCAACATGTTTCGAATGCCAAAAGGACTTAAGTGATAAAGCTTTGAATGAAAACAAATGAAAGAAAATGATAAAGTTGTCAAAAGTGACAAGAATATGATGAAGAAGAATCAAATGATAAGCAAAATGAAAAGGTTAGAGTTGAAAAGTGAGAGGCTTATAAGAAAAGATGAAGGGTGTTTTTTCCTACACTAGGATAGAAACCGGGTCAACTCATAATCTATCGGATTTCATTCGTTGATTTCTGGTATTGAAGTAGACATCATGGACCCAGTGATGCAAATGCACAACCCCTCCTAGCCACTCAAATACTTCTCAAAAAGTATTTGTTTCATTCTCACGGAGATTAAACGCATAATCTATCGACTTCTCATTCCGAGAATGTTGGTATTGAATAAAAGACATTCTGCTCCAGTCCTTGCTTACTAAAAGTGCACAAGAGTCTAGAGCCAAAATGATATTCAATGAAAATATCTTTAGGACACAACAATACGTTTGTATTAAACATCAATAATACAAAATGTTACATAAGTATATGTCTTTGTGACATTTGCATGTCTTCGTGACATTGCCGAAACATTCTGGAGTGATACTATAAAATAGTATTCACAATGATCGAATGGAAATCCTACCAGTGCTAACATCATGCCAATGCTGAACGTATGTCACTATTTTCAAATGATTGTTTAATGATTCAAATACGTGTTAACTAGCTATCTATGTGATCTATTGGTTATGTGTTTCCCACGGTAACACAACACTAAGTTCACGAGATCAATGTTGTTGGGTCTTAAAAGACTTCATGGATTCTTAAAAGTTACTGCTGCTCAGGTACATAATGGAAATTATGCTAAGTGGTTAGTACTGGTAGTATAATGTTACCACTGCTAGTTACTACTGTTAGTATAGTTTAGTACTGATAGCATAAAGTTACTGCTGTTAGTTGAAGTTAAGACTGCTCAGTATTAAAGACTAAAATATAAGCTAAGTAGTTAGTACTGTTAGTAGTAAAAGTTAAGACTGCTAGTACAGGTTACTACTGTTAGTATATTCTTAATACTAAAATCAAACCTATGAATTCACCAACATTATGTTTGACTGTTTTAACGAGTTTTCTCATAGTGCATAGCTGGATTATCTTGAAGTGCTATTGTGTATGTTGCATGCATTAAGGGTGTCTTTTCCAAGAATGTTTATCTTTAAGTTTAATTACTCGTTGTGTTAAAAACATGTTATGATTCCGTTGCATATTTCTTAAGCTTCCGCTAAAACTATTTCATTTATGTCAACAATATTATAAGACTTAATTTGTTTTAATCAAAGCAACGAGTTATGTTTTATCAAACTTCCATATAGTGGTTGTTTACTTGATCTTGTATGATGTATATTATGACGTCACGCCCCCGGACACGTATTCCGTCTAGGCCCCGTTTGGGGGTGTAACAGATTGGTATCCAGAGCCAAGGTTATAGTGAACCAGGTAGCTTATACTAGGTCTGGTCTATAACCAGTATGTGATCCTACGTGTTCTTACCTGCTTATATATATATATATATATATATATATATATATATATATATATATATATATATATATATATATATATATATATATATATATAAATATATATAAATATATATATATATATATATATATATATATATATATATATATATATATATATATATATATATATAAATAATTATAAATATATAATATATAAATATTATATAATATAAAGTGTATATATAAGTGCAAATTATATATCATATTGCCATAATTACTTTATACATCATTTTGCCATATCATATTTTGCATCATACTTACTTACTCGTCCCCCCCCCCCCCCCCCCCCCCCACCCCATTTGCACGCAGCTTGGCATAGTTCATATAAAGAGATTTATATAAACTTTTTCTTGTGCAAGTTATGGCAGGTCCTGTTATTCTTATTTGGTCAGATTCATCTGAGGAGAGTGTGGGTTATCATGTCCCACGAGTGATTCTCTTTGGCACTATTCGTACTTGTATCCCTGTTATCCCTGTAGTTCTTACGAAGGTTCCCATTATACCTGTTGATCCCCTAGTTACACCGGAGGTGGGAGCAGTTTCTGTCATCTTACCTACCGGAGTGCTTGATTTGGTGGATTATTCATCCTCTTTTGATTCTGATCCATCGGAGTATTCCTTACCTCCAGCACTAGAGTTACCATTGGTTTCACCCTTCTTGTGTTCAGATGACTCAGAGGTGGACATTGAGTCTGAGCCTGCTGAGTAGAGACCCGACATGCATGAGTCCCTTGCCGTTCATGATGCTATGGTTTCGAGGTGGAGGGACAGGGTCGCATCTAGGCCATCCTCACTGTCAAGATCATCATCTCATGACACTCTTGCACCATCATCTGAGTTTCCCATTGCCTTGTTATTTCCCCACCCGGGAGTCGTCGACGGCCAGCGATTCTTGTCTGACCCGGTGAGGCTATCCCTTTTGGTCGACTTTACCGCACCCACCCTAATGGGCCACGTAAGTTGTTGAATGCGAGGAAGAGAGTTGGAACTTTTCCTGCTTGTAGACTTGCATGGAGACGTGTACCTTATCGTTCATTGGATCGTCATTCTTCACCAGATTTTACTTCAGACTCATCTTCTTGTGGTTCATCTTCGGATTCTTCATTAGATACCTCCCCAGGTTCACCTTCAGATTCATTGTCAGTCACATCATCAGTTCATTCTTCAGGATGCGATGCATCAGGTTAGTCTCACTCAGGACCATCGACAAGAGTCGCATCACCTAGGCTGGTTTATCCCTTGGTTACGACTCCACAATATAGTAAGGCATTTAGACGTTGGAGGTCAGCACCATTTTCTACTCTCATACCCATAACGACGTCAGAGTCATCCCTATATTAATCTTTTAAGAGGTTATTGGATTCATCTTTACCTTCTGCGGGACCATCTCACAAGAGATGCAAATCCCCTACTACTTTGGTACCGTTATCTACTCCTATTTCGAGATCGATAGCCCCTACTCTTGCTGATCTTTTACCACCTTGCAAGAGGTTCAGAGATTCATACTCACCCGAGGATAGCATAGAGGAGCATATGGATATTAGTACAGCTGATGCAGAGGCTGTTGCAGATTTAGGTATTGGTGATGAAGTTGGAGCTCATACTAAGGATGGTATAGGTATGGGAGTTGAGATTGTTGCTAGTGATATTAAGGAGGACGAGGAGGAGATAGAGACTGCTAAGAGACAGTTGGAGGCAGGTAAGTTGATGGCTAGCGGAGAGAGAGAGAGAGAGAGCTGATTTGACTGATAGGATTAGGAGTTTAGGATGGGAGAACCTAAGGGTTTGAGCTTTGTTGTGTATCGAGAGAGATCGGGTTGACAGTCTTCGTCATCACATGGCACTTTCTCAAGAGGAGTTCCATCAGATTCGTAGGGATCATGATGATGCTCGGAGGAGACTTAGGAGGTTGGAGTCATTTTTTTGGGTAAAGGGTTACCCCGGTAAAGTAAAGGTTGGAGTTATTTGTTGAGAGGCGTTTGGGATTTCGCCCTTAGTTTGGTAGTACCATGGTTATGTAGGACATTAGACTGATGGTTAGGTCTAGATGTTAGTAGTAGAAATATTGTAAATCATGTACCCTGTTATGGGTTGATTGTAACCAATTACGAACCCTTCATTTGATAGGAAAAGCTTATTATTGAGTATCTCGCGTGTTCGACGTTCTATTGTTATTTATTCGTTCTGGCAAAACATGTACTATTCAAATTTTTTAGTTACATAAATACTTAATTTATCGTGAATAGTTACCAATATTCTCATATAGAATATACAACCATGTGCTATGTCTTGTGATTAGATCATGACTATCACTCGCTCTGGTATGACCCTGAAAGCAATTAAGGAACTCATTAATCAATGAGCGGCGAAGGCGTTGGCTACTTATGAGGCAAACCGTGCAACTGACTTGGTTGTTGAAAGTCAAAGCAAAAATGAAGATGATGGTAACAAAGGAAATAGCGGGAGAAATGGCGACAAAAACGCTGGAGGAAATAGAGGAGGAATTGGAAACGGAAATGGAGGAGGAAATGGAAATGGAAAATCCAAAAGGAATGTATAGAGGTGCTAGCCTCTCATTTGTAGAGAGCACAATACCAATGAATTTCATGAAATGTCAACTACTTAACTTCAAAGGAACTGAAGGAGTTGTTAGGTTGATAAGGTGGTTTGAGAAGATGGAAACAGTATTCCATATCAGCAATTGCCCAGAGAAATACCAAGTTAAGTATGCTACTTGCACCCTATTAAATAGTGCACTAACTTGGTGGAACTCATATAAGATGACCATTGGAACTGATGCTGCATTTGTCATGTCATGGAGAGAGCTTATGAAGCTAATGGCTGAAGTGTACTGCTCAAAAAATGAAATTCAGAAGATGGAGTCTGAGCTATGGAATTTGACCATGAAGAACAATGATTTGGCTGCTTATACTCAAGGATTCAAAGAGCTTACCATGTTGTGCACCAAGATGGTTCCCAAAGAGGAGGATCGAGTTAAGAAGTTTATTGGTGGTCTCCCAAATAATATCCAGGGAAATGTGATTGCTGCAGAACCTACGAGACTCCAAGATGCTGTCCATATTGCTAACAACTTTATGGATCAAAAGTTGAAGGGTTACATGATGAAAAATGATGAGAACGAGAGAAGGTTGGAGGTCAACCAAAGAGACAACTGTGGGCAGAAACCACCATTCAAAAGATAGAATGTTGGAGGTCAAAATGTAGCAAGGGCCTATATGGCTGGCAACAATGAAAGAAGAGTGTATAATGGGCGTCCCTCTCTGCACAATGTAAGTTGCATCAACGAAAAAGGGTCGTGCACGTGAGATGTAGAAGTGCAATCAAGGTGATCCGGGCATTTGACCAGGATGTAAGGCCACGATTTTCACTACTTCTACTCAGAGGGGTCAAGTAGTGAATCAGAGAGTTTTAACTTGTTTCAAGTGTGGAAGGCAATGAGACTACATGAGTGATTGCCCGAAGCTGAAAGATCAGAACTGTGGAAACAAAACTGGAAACAAGAGTGGGATTGGTGAAGCAAGAGGAAAAGCATATGCACCAGGTGGAGGAGACGCTAACCTCTATTCTAACTTCGTCATGGGTACGTTTCTTCTCAACAATCGTTATGCTTCTATGTTATTTGATTCGGGTGCCGATAGAAGTTTTGTGTCGACTACCTTTAGTGCTTTACTTGATGTCATCCCCTCTACCTTAGACGTTAGCTTTGCTGTCGAATTAGCCAACATGAGAATCTCTGAAACTAATACTGTCACACCCCATGTTGTGTGATACAAAACTACCTTATTCGGAGGGTCTTGGTTGATCAAACCATAGAAGTTGAACCATGGTTGTAGTGAGAGAAAGTAGAGAGAGAAAGGGAATGAACTATGTATTTATTAAAAAGAGAAAGAAAAGTTACACAATGATTTAACCAACCCCTCATGGAGAGTCATGAGGGGTATTTATAGCCTAACACAAAGCTATCTATACCACATATACAATAATAGTCCCTGCGTTTAGCAGTTGGTCTATAGCTAGTCCAATTCACGTGTAAGACGTCAGCTTCACTAAAAAGTGAGGCTAACAATCTCCTTCCAAGATGGCATCACACGTGAATTGGTTACAATGTTTCCTACAAGCAAAAATAAAGTAAAATGATAAGAATGAAGTCCAGCATTCCTTGAAATTATCTTCAATGACCTTGATCTTTTTGAATACTCCAGCTCTATTTCTTCAGCTTGTAGATGAACACACTATAATCATACTGCTAAGGATAACTTCTTGACATGTCTTCAACACCTTTTTTCATACACTTTTGGTCATCTCGAAGTTTCTGAATCAGCCGCATGCCTTGAAAGACTTCATTTTCTCGTACTTCTGGTCATGTCAAAGTTTTTTAGAATCTGCTTTTCAATTGTCATCCTTGAAGTTCCCTTATCTGAATACTTTGGCTTTGATATGAATTATGCTCTGAACCTCTTGTGCAATATCTAGTTGAGTTTTACTCCCTCTCAACTAGTAGGCTCTCCTTTTTCAGTTCCCTCCCAAACAGACACCCTTGATACTGATTAAGAATCAATGCACTAGTCTTGAGTCATACAACCTCCTTCAGCTTGGCTCAAAGACCTCCTTACTTATTTTAGGAAACTATGTGGGAGGGAAGATAACAACAACATCGACACCACTTAGGAAAGCATTCCAGTCTGTTTGAATTAAGCCCAATGTACACACTTTATCCCCTTTTCAAAGTAGAAACCGTAGCACCAAAATCAATTAAGACTCGAAAATGCACTTTTCTCCCTCCAAGAAAGTACAGATATGAATTGATACGCCAAAGTCAACTAAGTCCCGACTGTAAGCAATTTTTCCCTCTATGTAGTCTAAACGGTAACATTAAAGTTAATTAAGTCCCGAATGTACCTATTTAAATTGTTTACGCCCAAAAGCAACGTAAAGTCCCGAGAGTAAGCCAATTTATCTCGCTTGCGTAGTTGAAACTGTGACATCAAAACGGTAAACATAAAAAATCGAACTAAGTATCGGATGTACCATTTCTCCTAAAGGATGGATGACTAACTAAGGAATCATCCTACACATTTGTACAAAATCTAATCCAACTGGAACTAGCTTCCTAACTTCATACCCGTAGATTGCATAAGCAATAGTCTTGTTAAAAAAAATAAAAGATGACGGTATCTCTATACAAAATCTTTCTTATTTCAACCCGAACTAAATCCCCTTATCTATTATGTAGGCTAAAATTGATGACCACTGAAGGAGACAACCCGATAAAACAAACCCGAGAATGAAGTAAAAAACACCAAATAACTTCAATCTCAACTAAGTAACATCGTACAAAAACCCCATAGTCATTAAATTTCAATAATAGCCATTATAAATGAAGGTGAATTTTGGCTAAGGAGGGGTGGATTGGAGTGGTGGTGAGGGGGGTGGGTGGTGGGGGGTCGGAGAGCTAGGAGGTGGGCGTGCGGAGGAGCGGGAAGGGGAGGGGAGGGCGGAAGGGGGAAGGCCATGATGGTGGCGGGTGGGGAATATGGTGTGGGGGGGTGTGTTGCGGTAAGGAGGGGACAGTGTGGGCAGGGGCAGGCCGGGGGAGGGGTAGGGGTGGTGGAGAAGGTGGGGAGGGTGGGCGGGGGTGGTCGGGGGGGGAAGGCGAGGGGGATGGAGGCTGGAGGGAGAAGGGGTAGATGGGTGGTAGACGGCCGGGGGGTTGGAGCGCGGGGTAGGGCACGAAAAACGTAGACCATACATTGTGAATTGTATAGAGATGAAGAACGTGCATTATGATTATCAAGAAAACGTCACATTGGCACCCCCCATAGACCCATAAACACTGCCCCCGATAGAAAACTAAAACCCGGAACACATTAACCATTAACCCACTGCGATAGTGTAATATAATACCCGGCCTCATCCGAACACAACTACTACACCCATAGATGATAACCATTTCCTTATGCCAGGCCATCTAATAAATCGGCACACTTTAGACAGCCACCAGCCCCAGCTTTGAACCACAAACAGATCTGCTATAGAACTTACAATCACGACCCAGCTTTTATATTATAACGGCCCAATACTCTATCCTCGGCCCATGTTCTTGTGATAAGACCCAGTCTATAGATAGAGATAAAACACGGCTCATGAGAAATAGTATAAAAGGATTTGTATAAATCCCTAATTATACTCCTGCTTACCCCAACCCTAATCACATGCATACGCCTCCATCCTTATGTCTCCCAAAAAAACGTATCCAACTACTAAACCAAACTCAGATCAAATATCTAACATCTAAACCAAGTACACAGATTCACAAACCATTGATTATATCAGTTGAAGCATGAACACCAAGACCTATAAACTTCTTTCCCACACAAAGCTATCATATCGAATAAGTTGAGCACAAATCAGCTTGTAGCAACCGAAAAACACAAATCGAACAAACCTTTCTTTGTGATGACAAGAATGGCTTCTAGATCTCTATATGAGGTCTCGGGTAGGTTGTTACGATTCTTTATTTTTTAGTTTTGTGATTTTTTTAATCGAAATAAAGAAGAACGAAACATTCTTGTTTTAGTTCTTTTCTTTGAGATTTCGAATAATAACAAGAAGCTATGCTTCATATTGATCTATGATGTAAATGTGTTAAAGAATCTGTGAAGGTTTGTAATAACCCAAAACAAACTGAGATCATTCTTTGTATTTAATTTCGTGTCTTGATGGGAGTTGGATGAGATGGATCAGTGTGGAGATGGATGGTGATTATCTGACGATGGGTTACAGGATTTAGAATTGATTGGATCTGTTGTTGGCTGTTGATGGTTGTGGCTGAGTTGATTAATGTTGTTGTTGTAGTGGTTATGGTTTACTTGAGTCTGTCTGTCTGTCACATATCTTTCTTTTTCTTTGACCTTTGACTTAGTGAGTTGACCTGGTCAACTCGGTAAATACCGATTTAACTCGGTTTGGGAGAAATCTGTATAAACACATAGGTATAAATCGCCCTATTCAGAGTGTATAACTCGCCCTACTCAGAGTGTATAAATCGCCTGCCTAAAAGGTGGTATAAATCGCCTTGTAGCAAATGTATAAATCGCTCGAATAAGGCAGATGTATAAATCTCCCAAATAAGGCAGATGTATAAATCGCCTGAAGAGAACAAGATTGTACAACTTTTTCCTAAAAAAATGGATCTATCTGTAACACCCCCAAATTGGGTCGCAGCGGAATAAGGGTCCGGGGCGTGTTACTTCAAGATCAATAGCACAAGATATATATGAACGACACAAAAAGTCGTTTTAAAATGATACATTGGATTTAATTGAAAGATTTAATAAAAAAGCTCTAGCATTTACTTGTTCATTGTCGGATATTACAAAAGTTGACAATACATTTCCCCAAATATGATGCACCTAGATCTTTAAGCGTGCAATCCAAAATATAACCCAATGCATCATTGGCATCCCATGCCTAATGATCTCCTGAAAGACAAGCTTAAAAACGTCAACAATAATGTTGGTGAATTCATAGGTTTGATAAAATCATAATGTGTAGGACCGCAAGACTTTTTAGTGATAATGCAACACATGCAGATCTCACAAAAATAGATTACATTTACACTAAGCTCATGACACTGAAGCTCGACGATCTTTCTTGCAATTAAACTATATATTGCAATTTCTGCCCGCAATGATGTTTTAACCCGAAAACATCCCAAATTCGACATGCTATAACGGTTCCGTTTCTTGGTGATAGCTAGTACACCCCGAACGGGGAGGTCGTTTCCCGAATAGATCTATTAAATAACATTCGCGCTCACATAATGTAATTCCCAACTACATCTATGCAATTGACAGTTCATGATAATGGGCTTAATTGGGTTATCGGTACTTAGGCAATCATGTAATCAATACTTGCGTCCAATTTGTAAAACAAAGCATGTTTCCACCCCAAATAATAGTAAATCAGTAAAACTTGTAAAAAGTGTGGGGCTATGAACTCACCTTGAGTTCAGATAATCCAAATACCGCAGATAAAGCGTCACGTAAAAGATCGAATGCAACCTAAATTATCATAGGTCGTATAAGTACCAAGTACTTGAATCTAGTCTTATAGTTGTTATATCGTACTATCGTTCGGGCTATCATAATTAAAGAGGTCATGACATGACGTTCGAGGAGTTAGGACACTTTAAATCGTAAATCCAACAACTCGTCGAAACGCCATCCGAAGAGGCCTCATTATGAAACTCCCTAGTAATATAGTACTTTGACAACCACATAATATTCTATCTAGCTCAATCACCAACTAATGGTTTTGGAAAAATTGTGTTTAGTAAGTTAAAACGTTTATAATTTCCGTTTTAGTAAAACTGGCGTAACTTTCGCGTTTTAAGCCCGATTCTTGCGTTTCTTATGTCCATCTTTTCGTATTAAGACAAGTTATCATAAATTGACATTTTCCGTATTTTGACCCTCTGGTGAACAGTAACTTTTACTGTTCACACCAGATATGACTTTTATTTAAATCGTTTTTGTTGTCGTAAAACCCGTAAATGTCGTATTTTATTCGTTATAGCTCCGTTTTTAACGATTCTTTCGAGGACGTTCTCGTTTTTGAAAGTTCTATAATTTTATGAGGTTTATAAAAATATAACTTTCTGTCATGAATAGTAACTTTTATAAAAATAGTTTTATAAAAGTATTAATTGTTGTAAACTCGCGAAATTCATAACTCATTCGTTATTAATTGAAAAATTACGATTCTTATCATTTTGGAATCCTAAAAATATGTATTATTTGTTAAAAATATCATCACTTGCTGTTTATAATTTTTATAAAAATGTTTTTATAAAAATTTACTTACGACTTCGTTTATTAACGTATAACTCATTTTTAACGTAACTTTTTCGTTATTAATCCGTTTAACAAGTTTCTTACTTTTTCGGAATCGTCGTGAAATGTATTATCTTATAAAAATATAAAATAAGTATATTTTTATAGCACTTTGGGACAGAATGTTTGCATGACATTCTTAAGTTCATTTTTGGCTTTGTTTTTATATTTTACCACTTTATACTTTTTACTACAAGTCTTATACTTTATATATATCATATATCATATGTATATTATGTCCATAATCCCATCAAAGTCATTTTGTCCAAGATCATTAAGATCACAAGTTATTATCTTTACATGAAATCATAAACTTTCTTACTTAACTTTTAATTACAAGTTTACATATGAACTAATCATTTTTACACCAAAATAATTTGATACAATATTTTCTCATCCTTTTTAGTGTGATATAAGTAATAACACCATATGTATGTAAGTTTACAAAATAACCATTACAAGTGCAAACTTCATTTCCATGAATAAAACTTAAATGGTGATTAAACTAAATAGATATAACATATGCATATCAATGAAAATTGTAAGAACATAAAGAGTTCAAGTAGACCTTAGGGTGTGTGAAGATGATGATAAACAAATGCTAAACCCTTGTTTAGCCCTAGAATCCAAGCTTGCACTTAAGAAAACCCTTGTTTTCTTAATAAAAACCCTAGCTTCCTTTTCTTGATTAATACTTGTAAATGGTGATTCAATGGTTGGAAACACCTTAGAATGTCTTATAATGGATGTGTATAGAAGTGTATAGGTTGTATAAAATTTAGTATGGATTTGTTATAAAGGGGTGCTTGTGCCGTGAGCTTAAGGAGAGAAAGAGAGATGTTTTGTGAAAATTTTACTAAGTGTTTGATCTCTATGTGTTACTAGCTAGTTACTTGCATGTATATAAGACTTTCAATGGTCAAAAAGGTATGCAATAGTTAGTCAAGGAACATGGTAAGGTCTTAGGGATGGGTCTAAGGTCATAGTCTTGGTCTTTTGGTCAAAGAGACAAGGTATGGTGTAGGTTTAAATGCAAAGTGAAGTACCATTGACCAAAGAGTGAATTTTTCCTATATCTTTGAATCCATTGCCATAATTTCGGCATATAAGAGATGTACATGATATATTTGAGTAAACTTTATGTATTGGGTATAAAAGTGGGTATTTGTTGAAGCGTAGAAAAGTTTTGGTGGTTCCGGGAGTGCCTAAACGCAATTTATCGCGAAACGTATACACTTTACGTATCCGATAAAAATAAAATGAACAAAGTTAATAATTATTCTCAAAATAATTATATAACCCTTGCTTGATGTAAACATTTAATTGTTTGATGCCCGTTTACATTGAACGCTAATTTTTAACTTACGCGATTTAAACTTTATTCATGAATTCACAAGCAAATGCGTACAACGCTAAAAATAAATAGTAGGTTTATCGACGTCGTCAATGACTTGAAAACACAGGGTGTTATAGACTTCCCCCGTTAAACGAGCCTTGTCCTCAAGGCTTACGATGCAGCACTTGACGACGGTGCGGTCTTGATGAAGAGGTGTGGGTATTTCTTTCTGAATTGGTCTTCACGCTCCCACGTGAACTCAGGACCTCTCTTGGAGTTCCATCGAACTTTGACTAATGGGATCCGACTTCGCTTCAACCGTTTAACTTCACGGCCCACTATTTCTAATGGTTCCTCAACAAAATGAAGCTTGTCATCAAGATGAAGTCCATCCAACGGAACGGCTAATGGTTCGTCGGCATGACACTTTTTCAGATTAGATACATGAAACGTATTATGAACTCTGCTCAACTCTTCTGGAAGTTCAAGCTTGTAAGCAACTTCTCCAACCCTTTCTATCACCTTAAAAGGTCCAACATACCTAGGGTTTAACTTCCCCCGTTTGCCAAAACGTACGACCCCTTTCCAAGGCGAAACTTTAAGCATAACTTTATCCCCGACTTGGAATTCCATTGGTTTACGCTTCTAAAGATAACATCGAATTCATAGAACATAGTAATCTTTCATAAGACAAAGCAAAATCATCCAAAAATTTATAATCATGTGTATTCACATATTACCAAAATGAACAAAGAACACTACATCATAACCAACGCAATAACCAATTGCTCCCACAAACAACCAACATCCAAACCTACTAAGATAACCCACGGGGCTGTCACAAACTGGCTGGAAATCAAGGACACGTCGCCAAATGGTATATTTGGTAACGGGTTTAATATAGTGAAGGAACTAGAGATTTGGTGTGAATCATCTAATCCTCATGATATAATGCATTTAGATTCTGGAAATATGGTGTTTGAGGTCTGGAAAAAGTGAGGTGATTTAAGTGTAACTCGTGTGAGGTAGTGTGGTTAGAGTGGGCGAGAATGATAGGTTGGTAAAGGGGTGTTTGGATCATAGGATCCAAGGATCCTCACTACTCCTTCCTCCTCTTCAAAGTAATTTATGGATTGTGTGTGTAAGATATGAAGTTCCCTGGCACCAAAGAGGGTATTTGTAAGGCATAGGAAGTTTTTCTTCTGGGACCAATGGGTGAATGTAGTCGGATATATGAAGGCTTAAATTTTATGTATTCACTGGCATCATAGCTAGAAAGCAACCAACGCACATGTTATATTATTGCGGCCGTACTTGGTATCTTTTGTGAAAAGTGCGCCGCAACATTATTGAAGTGGTGGCTATACTTGGTTCATTTGTCCATCTTTTTGGACAAAACACAAAGTTGTAGATACTTCTTTCCCAGGACCGTAGAGCCCTAGAAATCGAAGCGTCAATCGCAAGTTGGTATGCAAAAGTTATGGCGAAAACCGCTACATAGTTTCGGGAGATCTATACATGAGTCTATTTTCTATCTTTAAGCTTCATTCTTCCGTAGGTAATTCTTTCTTTTCTTCCCCGACACGTACCCATGAACCTATAATGCAAATATACTTGATTAAGCACTGAAAGTGTCTTATTATTTAACACAAAAGACGATATAATAAAAGCACTGATAACTGCATAATAAAAAAATGTATATTTGAGCGTTATCAAATCCCCCCACACGTAAACTTTGCTTGCCCTCAAGCAAATCTAAGAAAAGAAATTTAAAAATAAAATTCCTACATGACAAGACATGAAAATTTATATATA
Source organism: Tanacetum coccineum (assembly GCA_026074375.1). Taxonomy (NCBI): domain Eukaryota; kingdom Viridiplantae; phylum Streptophyta; class Magnoliopsida; order Asterales; family Asteraceae; genus Tanacetum; species Tanacetum coccineum. The sequence goes on along the minus strand of BQNB010006484.1, from coordinate 29,597 downwards.
TATATAAAAAAAAATTAAAATTTTTTAGTGGGTGTAAAATTATCAAAAATATTTTGGTTTTTTAATAAATAAGTGCAAAAGGCAAGACGGGTGTTACGAGGCAACCCTTCCCCCCCACCGCCCCACTTAAGCATATGCTTGTCTCAAGCAAAATAGAGAAAGAAATAAGCTTTACAAAACAAACATTGAAATTTCGAAATATTTTTTCGGACATGTTTAATAATGCAACAGTATAGATAATGAACAATACCCTAACGCATCTTCAGTGCTGTTTTGATAACATGAACAATCACCTCAAAGAATAAAATGACAGGATAATTCACGTCAAACACATCGTAAGTGATGTAAAGAGGGTAAAAAAGGGGGGGGGAAAAAAAAAAAAATTTTCACACTCAATTGCTCAAACATGATTCATTAAGTTACCATAGGCTTGTACAAGAAACAAAACTACACCGACGTGGCGTAAGCACCAAGTATAAATATCAAAAAAGGACTTTTATTCGGGTTTTAACATTTAGGCTAAGGGTTAATAAGGGTGTGGATAAGGCATGAGAAATAAATACTGGATTTGGTTTTATAAGAATACATGTCGACAAGTCCAAGAAACCCATTTGCTAGTTACGACAATCCACAAAACCCGTGAGGTTATCGAACCTCTCTCGATCACAATCAAACCATATAGTTGGCAAACTACAACCAACTCATAAACTCTTATTCATACTTTTTTTTCGATTTACTTTTTAATACATTTTTCCCTCTTTTTTTCCATTTTTTATATTACCACTAACATTCAAACAACTAACAATTCCCCTACAATTGAGATAAGGATACACCACAAAAAATACAAAACACGAAGCTGCGCATCTTCATCTTTGTTAAATTGGCACAACACTTATAACAAAGTGCGAACAAACTATAAGCAAAAATCAACCAATCATACCGAGCAACTAGCAACCAACCATTGGGACTTTCGACAAGGGGTAAGGCTAGGTTATATGTTATATATTTTTGTATTTTAGTGGGTTAGAAAAATGAATAGAATGGCTCATCGGGTAAACTAGGGGTATGTAGCACTAAATATGAGTGCTAACAATTAGGTTTTATTTGGTGGTTAGCTAATCAGTGTAATTAGCTAAAAGAATATGTTAAATGGATAGGCTAATTTGGTTTAATCCTAAATCCGCCTTTTTATCACATAAAAATACCTATATCACGCGAACGTGATCTCACTGTGGTCTCGTAATGATTTCAAGCACAAGTTCGAGATCAATGCTCCAGAAAATTTTTAAACCGATACCAATGCTCCAGAAAAGGCGACAAATTACAAATATACAGACATAACGACGGATGAAACACTTGCAATTGCATTCAAACCTTAACTCAAGAAAGCTAAAGGCAAAAATTATCTTAGGTATCAAAGATGGATACCTGAATTCCTTAAGATCTAAAACCTTACATTTTTTTGGTGATTGGTATAAATATGCTAGTAATGTAATTGATCCCGAGTTGGATCTGCTCTATCAATCGGGACATGTCTCTGGTTTCAAAACTTTTTTTTATTCTAATATATTAACCTAAGTTACAAAAAATTTTAAAAAAAATTAGATTTTTAGATTACAGAGGGCGAACAAAAGTTTATAGTTTTAATAATAAGTTTGATTTTCCAATTTATTTTCCTCCACACTTAAGTTGACCAGTATGCATAATTAGAAAATAACTTAAAAGTAGGACAAGCGGGAAAATTAAATATAAGAGAAACAAAACTTCCTGGGGCTCAGAAGTGCTCAGTTGAATTCTGAAAGATACGACGTGAACGGAACGCCAACATATGCGTGTGAACTCAACCATATATAATACTCTAAATATATCAGTCCCCAAGTGTAAAATGCCAACCACTAATCCAAGCTCCACCTATTTATTTAATCTGCAAAATAAACAAAACTACAAAAACCGTAAAATACTAAAGCGCACTTTCATAGGTAACACGATTGCATTAGCGTATGCAACAAGCCTTTAAACCCCTCAGTTCCCCGAGTGGACGAGTTATAGTCTCGTGAGGGTTTCCAACGAACACACCCACAAAGTTCAAAACATATTTTTCTATATATTTTTTTACTAAAACAAGCACACATAAAACACCGAAATAAAATATAAAATAGAAAGGAAAATATAATACTAGTATTAATCAAACAATCAAATCACATACGAAAAAAAATTAAGGCGAAAATAAATTTTTGTTTTGTTTTTAGACAAACATTTATGATTCGAAAACCTTTAATATCTTTAACATAGACAATCACATACAAAAAGAAAATATATATATATATATATATATATATATATATATATATATATATATATATATATATATATATTGCTTTTGCAAAATCACACACACAATAATTATATAAGGTGTAAAACAAATAATTTACAAAACTATATTATTCCTTGGCAGACCAGAAGTGCGTCGCACTTAAAAGAAAATGCGGCGTACTTATAACCTAATTTTCTATAATTTTTCAAATATTCAAAATTCTAGCGCGACAAAAGATTACAAAAGTGCCCCGCACAACAATACATGTGCGGTAGTTTTTATAATAATAGAACATATATTTTTCAAAATTTTATACTTTATTAATTAAGAACACAAACACATTTCACAAACACAGAAAAACATTCAAACACACAAGCATAAAAACTGAAGAATAAATAAGAAAACTTCTTTAGATTTTATAGTTTTTTTAACATAATACATAAACACGCAAACGAACACACATAAACAAGCAATACAAACAAATGCAAACACACATGAATGAATACAAATATTAGTTTTAAGACAATCTATATGATTAAAATACGAAAAAGAAAACATATATTTTTTCCCTCAAAAAGTGCGGCGCACAAAAGATAATGTGCGTCATACAATCTGTAAAAAATTAAAAAAAAATTCACTGATGCAATAATAATACAAAACTAATAGCATGATTTATTGTATAAACAAGAACATGCCAAAATCAAATACAAAAAGAAAGCAAAAAAAATTTTGAGTTAACAATCTTTTTGGTTTTTTTAATATATTTGAATGACAAATTAAATATTCACAAAATTACAAGGCGTATAATGATAATTTTAAAAGATTACATACCAGAGACTAGCAATTTGGGGGTTTTGTTACCAGTGAAGTTAATCAGTCAAGAGAAAAATATGATCATAAGACAAGTGTGGCGGTTTTGGTGTGAAACCGACGCACTTCGGGTATAAACCTGCAAATAAGTGATGAGAGCAGGGGAAGTGCGACACACAAATAAAGATGTGCGCCATACTTTCTACAGAAGCAAATAGATTTTAATAGTTTTAAGAGATTTAGAACACACGAACACACGAAACATGCACAAGACTAGCAAACAATCTGCAAACTACTAAAACAAGTCCCCGGCAACGACGCCAAAAACTTGATGTGTGTTTTTACAAGCTTTAAATTTATAATAACTAGAAATACCGATTTTTACTAAAAACACAACATTCAGGCAAGTATACCCTATTCGAGTGTAATATATTATTAGGTAAGTCCAGGTCGTTCCACAGGATTTGTAGCAATTCATAGATTGTTTATCAAGTAACAAAGCTAAATTGATTGTCACAGATCAAATAGCCAAAACGTGTGTATTAAGTAAGCAACAAACAAGGCATGATCCACATACCATAATAGATATAGATAGAGCAAGACTTTATATAAACAAAGCATGCAAGTCATATATGACGGGTAATCATAATAACAAGCATATCTACCAATGATAACATAGAATCCTTTCGGCCTATATACTACACCATCACGAGCGCATTAAGAATGGTTTATATAAAATATGCACACATATGAATTCCTCCCAACCCGGTCGATCAACATAAGGAAAGGTCTTAAACATCATTCTACTTGGGTTGTTTATCAATTTACCACACAATTCTCACAAGTATGATATTGACACGTCATAGACAAACAGTTCAAAATACATCAAGACAATTAACCCTTTCGGCTTATTTCAATTGCAATGATATACTAAAAGATAAACAATGATCCAAGTAAAGATAACATCAAATCATAAACATATATATATTCATAAGTCATAGCAAAGTCATAGCAAAGTCATCCAAATATTATATCATGTTTTACATATTGCCAAAACGAACGAAGAACACTACATCATAACCAAACCAATAACCAATTGCTCCCATAAACAACCAACATCCAAACTTACTGAGATAACCCATTGGGCTATCACGAACCTGCTAGAAATCAAGAACACGTCGCCAAATGGTGTATTTGGTAACGGGTTTAATATAGTGAAGGAATTAGAGATTTGGTGTGAATCATCTAACCCTCATGGTATAATGCATTTAGATTCTAGAAATATAGTGTTTGAGGTCTGGAAATGGTGATGATTTAGTGGTAATTCATGGTGGTAGTGGTCGTTAGAGTGGCGGTGATATGGTGGTGTAAAGGGGTGTTTGGATCATAGGATCCAAGGATCCTCACCACTCCTTCCTCCTCTCCAAAGTGGTTTACGGATTGTGTGTGTAAGATATGAAGTTCCCTGGCACCAAAGGAGGTATTTATAGGCTTAGGAATACTTGGGGAACAAGTTAGGGGTGAATGTAGTCGATTTTGAGGCTAAATTCACGTATTCAATGCATCAGACTAAAAGTGCGGCGCACATTTTTATTTGTGCGCCGTACTTGGTATCTTGTGAAAAGTGCGCCACACATTTTGAGAAGTGCGGCGTACTTGATGCATTTTTAGTTTTTAGACCAAAAATCAAAGTTGTAGAGAATTCTTTCCCGGACTCGTGAGCGCGAGAATTGCGTCATTCTGAGTTTGTATGCTCAAGTTATGGCCAAACAGTGGACATGTGTTGGGAGATCTTTATCTTAAGTTATTTCTTCGTTTAAGCTTCAATTCTTCGTGTATTCTTCCGTTTTCTTTCACGACACGTACCATGAACCTATAATAGAAAACATACTCAATTAAGTACCAAAAGTTCTTATTATTAGCCCAAATAGATATATAAAAGCACTGATAACGCATATAAAAATATGTATAATTTGAGCGTTATCATACCCCTTCTCCACTATGGAGAAGGATTGGTTGTTCATTTTGTAAGGTTTACACATTTGGATAATCAACCATCTTTGTTCTCTTTCTACTTTCTCTCTCTAACTTCCTCCTTTTTTTCTTTATTCTTACGCATAGTACATCATCCAAGAAGTGATCATGGTTTAGTTAGGGATAACAAAACCTTTTGTAAAAGTTTATACATTAATACATCAATAATTCTTAGACCTTTGGATATTATAAACCTACATTCACTATGGTATAAACCTTTTACAACTTTATAAAATATGTTATATAACAAATAAATTAAATGCATTGAATTTATAAAGAGGTTCAAGAATTAGGACCTCTTCATTCTACATAAACATGAAATGAGTGTCCACTATGGTTGAAATAAAACATAAACCTTTTCATGTTTATAAACATTTTCATAAACCCACCATAGTGGATGCACTTAGCTTTGAAATATTAAGTATGGCGTTACGATAATGAAAGTGAATTATGGATTGGATATCTTGTAAATTATTTTCATAAACTTAGTTTATTCATTTGAGTGCCCTTGATCAAATCTAAGTGTAATAACTAAATACACGTAAGTCTTTCAAAACCAACGATTCTTTCTTTGTGAACAAAGTTCGTGCATCGCACTGGCCATGATGGCTCGTTAATATAATATTAAAGTTTGTGTATATATTATACTTAAGTTAAAAATTAATTAATTTAATGCTAATAATAACGACTAATCAGCCTTTTAAAATTTAAAGTCTGTCAAATATTTTATTAAACTTATGAACTGAACTTTTTATAGTTCTACACATAGTTTAGACAGTGGAGGATCTTTTAAGTGCGTCATGAGTCAAAGTGGGTCGGGTCTGTTTCTCTAGGCCAAATAGGGTGGGTCAGGTTTGTCTGACCAGTAAACACTTTGTTTTTATTGTTATAGACCATTTATTGCAAAAATTATATAAATCAGTAATCTAAATTTTGTAGTTTTTAGCGGAGTAAACATGGAACGATATCCAAGTGGCTTGATTAGTATATAAATTGATAAAAAAATCACCTCTAAAAACCATATATAATACAAGAATTCATTTTGGATAACAAGTAAAAGCGAACAATAAGACGTACCCTTCGTCTGTAAGGCATTATACATACATCAGATTATTTATAGATACGTTTGAAGAATTTGTGTACTCAAAAACTGTTTAAAAATTGATGATATATAAGCAAGTATAATAATTACCTTTACATTTTGATATAAAATAAAAAATATCTATATCACAAAGAAATTACCTTACTACTATATACTAAACATCATAAATTTTTGTCTCACAAAAGCTACAATACACTTTAGGATATTATTAAATTAATCGAAATATTGTTAAATAATCCAATGAACAATACTTCTCAATATGATAATTGTATGCTCTCTTCCCTATCCCTTCCTCCCTGGTAAGAAAAAAAAGACATGTATCCTTTAAATACACATAATGCTCTAATTCATCAAACCCACAAATCACTTTACCTACTTCAAAAAATATCGAGATCTTGATAATAGATTATTATCAAAAAAGAGCTCAGGTAACACATTTCCACAACCACAAATAACAGTTCATCATGACCAAGAGTGATTCATGAACCATCAAATTTACATATCAAAACCATTAAACAATTTCTTGGATATTCTTTTCAGGTAATAAAGCCCTATTTTTAATTCTTGCTTAATTTGTGTTTGATTTCAAACTGTGATTTCTAATGTGGGTTCTTAATTTTCTTAGTTTGTTTGATGAATTATGTGTTATTTATGATGTTTACTATCTATGAATTATAATTGCTTAACTCAAATCTTGCATGCAACATATATAAAAATTGTGACGAAGTAACGATGAACATCAAAGGGACAACAATTGGGATTTAAAATTGCGATTTTCTGAATTTTAAGTTGTAGGTTTGTTGTTTGATATCTGTATGCATTATAATTATTTGATTTGCTTTTGATTTGTTGGTGGTTTAGCCATTTTAGTTATTCGTAGTGAAAATTAGTGTTGCATATCTCTTGCTGCCATTTCCTTTTATATCTTCGATGAATGAAGTCGGAAAGGTTAAGATAGTTTATTGGGAGGTGTTTGGATTTTGTGAAAACTTTATGAGTTTGGACTTTGTTAATAACTTTTAATGATTTTTATTTTTTTGTAATGGCTTGAAATTAAGGATGGACGGATTAGCAATGACGAATTTGAGGCGATGATGAGGACGGGAACTGATTGGAGAAAAGAATCTCATGGTAAGTGTCATTTTCCTTGCAATTTTCTTCGCAATAGAATAGATAGCATGTTTAGAGAGGACAGTGTCGTTACTCGATGGATATGTCACTTGTTAATATTTTTAAAAACTCTAAGGGTTTGTTCTTAAATAATTTAAGGTAAAAATGAGGATACAATCAATTTTTACCAAATAAGCATATTAGCAGGTCTCTATCAGATCAGAGCTGTAATGAGGATTCAAAATTTAAGTCAGACTATGATATAGAGTATGACAGCTCCTTTAAAAACACTATTCTGCATAAAAATTCAGCAACTAGACATCGCTATTAGAAACAGTTTTCTCCACAAACTTTCAGAATCTAAAGTCATATTTTTTTCCAACCAAACATCTCTTTTAAAAACAATTTTTTTTACACAAAAATTTCAGCAAATAAACAGCAATTTAAAAACACTTTGCTACAAAAAATTTAGCAACTAAACATCATTCTAAAACCACTTTTCTGCATAATAGATTTAGCAGCCAGACAACCTTTAAAGTTATCTGTTAAGCGGATAGTATCTATATTTATTTATGAATGGCTAAATTGGGTTATGCTTTTTTCAAAAGTGTCATAGTATTAGGATTTCTTAGCGCGATTATTGAAACATGTATATAGATTGGAGATATTTATACTTTAGAATGTGTCAATTTGGTTTATATATTTGAGTCGAAGGGTTGAACAAAAACTGGTCAGTTGGGTTGCGATTCGTTGAAAACAAATATTTCAAACTCAAGGTATTTCTTGAGATGAAGTTAAGGAGATTTAAAACCTTAGTTTTGCTGTCGCGTATCTGTATTTCAAAATTTTCACTGTCTTTGCCAATGCCTAATTCCCGTGCCTTTTATGCAACACGTTTAGATATAATATCATTAAAAAAACAAGTTAGTGTAAATTCTTATTGTATATATAAGTCGAGACTCATGATATATTAATACATAGATAACTCACATCAATACGTATATTAGTACATAGTTCATCTAATAATTCTTTATAAGTGTTTAAAAATGATTCAGGTGGTGTGATGTGTATGGTTTGTGGGGTATACGGTTGCATTACGTCATCCATTACGTTGGAAACATTTTTGTTCGGTTCCTCTTGCCTCACAATCTTCAATTCATTTAGGAATAGAGTTTGTGGCACATACGGTTGCACCACCGGTTTCGGTTTAAGTAAAGCTTGCACGGTAGGTGTACTTATTAGATCGTTATATCCTAAATTTTGTAACTCAGGATCAACAACGGGCTTCTAATTTATTAACGATCTAATTAATAAGATCGTTATATCCCGAGTAAAACAAATTAGATCCCGAGTACACGATCTAATTCATACTCGAGATAAAACAAGGGGAAGTTCATGTAGTGGAATGTGATGAGGGGAATATGAAAGTATAGCATTCGTAACTCGGGATCAACAACGGGCTTCTAATTTATTAAGCGTGTACTTATTAATTGGACTAGACCAACAAATGGAAAGCCCATTGTGGGGCCTATTGATGGCCGCCCTAGGAGGAGTCAAAGCGGAGGGGATAAGTTCTAATTTTTAGTCATATCTTTATATCACAAAATTAACAACTTACCAAAACATGCTCCCTCTCTCCCTGCTTGGAAAAGTGACGGCACAAATCAAACCCTCACCTAGGGTTTTTGATTTTGATCTTCTATCTTAGATGTAGTGTAGTTCTAAGCATAGAAAAGGGTTACGGGTTAATAAAGACTAACATATACGGGTATACGGTGAAGTGTAGTGTGTTTCTACATAGAGGTGATCTACTTTGATCACTTGGTTTTGGGTATAGATCGTGTTGTGGTGATTGTCTCTGTTTGATCCTATCGAATCACGCTACAAAGGTACACCATTGCTTTGTTTTAATTCGATTAATCATACGGCTATATGGATCCGGTTATATGTGATTGATCCGCTGCATTTTATATTTATTTATATGATATTTATTTCTATAATCACTGATAGTGGTATCAAGAGCTATCATATGATGTCATATGATTATTGGGTATGCGTAATTATGGCTAAAACTCATGTTTTTGATAGTTTTGTGAAGCTATTATTAAAACAGCCCCTAGGGCTAATTTTTATGAAAAATTTGAACCTTGGAGGGTATTAAAATATATGATTTTTGATCTCATAGCCACGGGTTACGTATACTGACATTGGTATTGTTATCAGGTACGTGTAAAATGGTCTAAATCGCATGTTTTGGGACGATTCTTGAATCGGTTGTAAAACATTCCTTGGGGCAATTATTTCTAGAATTATATGATGATTTAAAGATATTAAAATCAGTATTGAATGATCCTAACGCCATTGGTTACAAGTACCAATCGGGGTTTTAATTCTTGTTAATTTATTTCTTAGATTTTGTTGGGTAACTATTTATTTCTTGTTATTTATTTTGTTTCCATGGAAAATATATGCATGTTTGGCCATGGACATAGCCAACACCTTTTTCATACATGATATTATTGTATTATTGTGTTTCGTATGCAAATCCGATGAAAACTTTGACTATTTGTGAAATGATTCGCTTATATTTGCATTTATTTTTAGTTTTGGGGTTTGCCATTGTTTCGGCTTTATTTGTATGTATTTAATTTTGGTTTTTTCCATTGTTTGGGAACCTTATTGTAGTTAGATGATAGGTAAAGTATACTTAGTTATCCAATTATTATAACCGTTGCTTGGAATGAAATGGCGAAAGAGTTAAAGGCGTAAAGTGAAATTCGGATAGATTTCCTAGAGTTTTGTAAGGAGTTAGTAGCTGAATTTTTTTTTGCAGGTTCTCAACTCATGGAGCTACAACTTCTTCAACTAGAGCTTATATTAGGAAAGACTCCTAGGAGTTTCAGGCCCCTAAAGTCAGCTGAAAATTCCTGGCAGATTTGGATATCATGTTCACTTAGGGTTCCATTTGCTCTTGATCAGTCTTGGGGCATGATGAGGTGTCATTTTATACATTATTCCAGGGTCATTTAACCCCCCAAATTATGCAAATATGCCTAGATTATGTGCTTAATCATATGTTTTAGGTTTTTAGCACTTGGATGGCATTTGGATGGAATACACGTGACTTGGGCTCATTTGGAGAAGAAATGGACAAGATTACGGACTTACACCAAATCTCTTGAAGAATTATACATGCAGCGCGTGGAGACGGCGTCGCAGGCATAAAGCGACTCCGTCATGATCTATCCAGTGATGGCATCAGAAATCTAGCGACGGCATCAGGACGTGGTAGACTTAAAAGAGGATCTAGAATCATCTACCTGGCGACGACGTCAGGACTTCAAGGCGATGTCGTCGTAGCGATTTTCCTATGTATAATTTTAAGGAGACGAACCCTAGTCATTCTAGCAGCTTTTAAGGTCGTTTTTAAAGCTGCTAGAATGACTAGGGTTGATGACTAGGGTTTGAGAGGTCGTTTTTGACAAACCCTATTGTAACTACCTTTAATCCATGTTTTAATCAAGTAAGATTGTTTATCATTAATCATTCAATATGTCTATGTGTTGTTTGATTGATTTATGTTCTTTCTTTATCTTTAACATGCTAGGCTAAACCCTCCTTTGTATTTACTTATGACTACATGAAACTTAGGTTGTAGATCCTTTTGATGTTGCTTCTTGTTGATGGATGTGCATGTTAGGCTCTAGAAAACTAGCCATAAGAAATTAAATTAGCATAGACGTCTAGGGAAACGCGAGTAGTGTAGAAACGATACCATCGGTAATAGTCTTCATACTACCTTACCCCTAATATGGTTTATCCCTCTTAAGATATTTCACATGCATTTAATATACTCTTAGGGGCCTTGTAATAGTCTTCATACTACCTTACTTGCGCGTTGCCCTAACAGAATATTAGATAGACGGTGGGTTCATATAATCCGTTCATGACCTAGGAAATACTTACACATATCATCACAAGTGTGATAAGGCAACAGATCTAGGAGAAGCAATCTGAGGAGTAGTACATGATTAGGTAAATACATCTTTTTATCATAAAGTTATCACCAGTAGTATAGATTATATTTAATTTAATTAGTTAATCAAACCAACCTCTCAAACCTATGATAGTTACTAGATTTCTTTCAAATATAAAAACATAAAAAGAATCTTCTCTCAATCCCTTATAATTCGGTTAGACAGTGTTCGAGCCTTCCCAACCTATTCCCTTAGAGAACGATAACAGCCCCCGAGTCTTGCCTATACTACACTACAACGATTAGGTACACTGCCTAGGGGATTGTAAAACTTCATGTGAAGTCTTCGCAACCCTTACATCAAGTTTTTGGCATCGCTGCATGGGGAATAGTTAACCACCATGGGAGACGCGAATCCTATCCGTACTATTGGAGATTACTCCAACCCTAGCCACGAAGGCTACATGAATACCATTGAGCTCCCCATAGGGAATAATGTGGTACCTCTTCGATCCGACACCATCCGGTTGATGCAAAATGGATGCTGATTCCAAGGACTTCGGTCCGAGGATCCAAACCAACACCTTAAGGATTTCTTAAAACTTGTGGACTCACTTGACCTTGACGGTGAAAACAGGGAAAGAACGCGCATGTGTTTATTTTAATTTTCCCTTCGTGATTAAGCTAGCAAATGGTTTGAACGTCTTCTAGCAGGATCCATCACCACATGGGAGGATCTTACTACTCGTTTCCTTGCTCAATTCTTTCCACCAGGAAGGACTGCAAAACTCCGCAATGATATCCTGATATTCCAACAACATCAAGGAGAATCTCTCTCAGAAGCATTGACTCGTTTCAAGGACTTACTCCAAAAAGTCCCTCATCATGGCATCGATCTTTGGCTCAAAGTCTAAATCTTTTATGACCATGTCACTCCTGCCACAAGATAAACCATTGACCAATCGGCTGGTGGTAAGGTTCGTGACAGAAATGCCGAAGAATCCTAGGCATTATTTGAAGACCTCGCCCTCTATGACAACGAAAGTTGGAATGGCCCAAGGGATTTTGCTAAGCCGGTCAAGGAAATCTCTTTGCCTCAAGATGTCTTGAGTACATCTGACCGCTGCCTCATCTAGTTCGAAAATCAAGTCCAACGCTTAATGGAAGCTTATCTTGCTCCGATGCAACCCACTTAAGTGAACAAAATGACTTCTTCATGTTAGATCTGCAGTGGTCCCCACTACACTCAGTACTGCATGGAAAATCCTGAACAAGTCTTTGTTAAATATGCATCCTCACGTATCGATAAAGCGGGAGGTAAGTGGTACCCTCTCAAACCCGACCAAAACAATCTAGGTGACACCTACAATCCGTCATGGAAAAGTCACCCAAACCTTAGGTGGAAACAACCCTAAAATTCCTAAAATAATTTTTCAAACCCACCTAACCGATTCCAACTCAACGGTTCGATCCCGAACCGTTCCTTCAACAACAATCCTCAAAACTTTAACAGTCAATCAAATCTAGAATGATTGGTGTTCAACTTCATGGCATCTCAAGACGCCAGATTGTCCAAGTTTGAAGCCAATTCCAAACAACAGCAAAGCGAGATGACCAACAAAATCGACACAGTGTTAAAAGCCATCACAGATCGAATGGCAGGAGCACTCCCTAGCGACACGGTTAAGAACCAGAAACTGAATGTTAACTCCACAACTTTAGTTTTGTCTGCTCGTTCTTACCCAACTGAAGACCCACAATGCTCAACCCACACCCACGGTTCGATCAATACCATCATAATCCATCCCAAGCAATAAAGCAACTCCTGTGATAGCAAGGCTGAGGAAGAAAAGCGAGAAAGAGAGGGCAATCCCAAAGGCACCAACACCATTGCACACAATGAAGAACAAAGAGATACACCACGCCTAGAGCTGAAAGAAACAATTATTGTTGATAATTTAGGGCCTAACAGGGATGACGAGGGAATTGAATGGTTAGATGTTGAAGAGCCTCTGGATTTAGTTAACACAAGTGAGAAATTGGTTTATGAATCGTTGATTAAGGAAATGCCTAAATGCTCACTTAATTATGACTTTAGGATCAAAAAAGGTAACCCACGAAACCTTAAAATTCCCTGCATGGTTGGACATAAATTTGCGGTTAACGCATATATTGATGTTGACCTACCCATGAACATCATGTCCTTGGCCTATTATAACTCTATTAGAAAGGATGGATACGAGTATATGGGAAGAAATTTCGCAGGATTAGGAAGGGATATGCACGTATTTGTTAGAAATATGAGTTACATCATGGATTTCACCATTCTGAAAATATTGAGACTAATATTGATCCTAGTTTGTCAAATGTATTATTTGGACGGCCCTTCGTTGAGATCGCCTGTCTAGCTATAAATAGGAAATACGGGATAATGACTTTCACGGATGGGATTAAAGAGATCACCTTTAAAATGCCATATAAGGACCCAGAGAGGAGCGAATTGTCTAGCAAGGGTCATGACTTATTATCATCTAGGATAATACTCAGTGAGGATGACTATGATAGAGGATGTAGGAAGCCATCCGACTTAGAAGATAGGTTTTATAAAAACACCATTAAACTTGGACTCGAATATGTGACTGGAATGGATGATGAATGAGAAGTCACGTAAGGACGTGTGACTTCGAGTCTAGCTACAAGACTCATAAAAAAAGAAAAGCGCTTCTTGAGAGGCAACCCAATGTTTATTTTTCCTGCATATTAAGAGTGTCGTGTGTTTTAATTATTTTCATTTATTCTTTTATGTTTGAATTCATCACTTTGTAATCATGCTTTGTTTTGTTTATAGCTTCGTCTTATTTATAATCAAAGGTATTTTGAACAAAATAAGTGTAGGGGAATATATCCAGTTTTTAAGAACCAATTCAAACATTTAAAATGATTTGTTTAGATTAATTCGCGTCAGTTTTGAGTCATATGATTCCCAGGTTTCATGCAGTAACTTTTACAGGAAATAACTTATATAATCGAGTCTAGGAAGTTTTTCAAAGAAAACAAAAAGAAAATTTCTCTCAAAACCTGGAGACGGCGTCAGGATTAATCCTGACGGCGTCGTGAGACCAGCTACAGGAAAATTTGAAAATTTTCAAGTATTTTTGAAAAATAGTTTGCACAACATTTAAAATTTGTAATTCTTTTATAAACCTGCATAAACCTATGATTACATCATTACTCTTATCCTATCTTTACTGCTTTCATAAAGTCAAACCCTGAATTCTCGTTGTATATATATCTATCCCGCTGATTTTATGCTTGGTGTAGTTGTCTTTGTCTTTGATTAAAGGTTATATTTGATGAGAAGAAGCTTGGAAGTTCTTAGGAAGTTTCATTGGATGATTCTTGGAGGACGATTAAACCAGTTATCGTATGTTTCTTCTCCATTATTGAGCAAACCAGGGGAGTACTTATTTCTTTTACTTGTTTTCTTTTCCTTTTATTCGTTAATACGGGTACTTCTATAGAACATTGGGGACAATGTTCAACTTAAGTATAGGGGGAAATAAGCCTTAGAAACTATTTCTTCAATTTCCATTTGCTTGTTCCTTAAAATGATGGGTAATATATCGAAACATAGCATAAAAAGGTCATTGTGACCAAAATTTAAATTTTTCTATGACACATACCGATGAAAACCAAGTATTAATAGCATCTCATGGATAGGAATGTGTATGACTAGCACAAAAACCCTCAAAATTCCACCCTAAAAATGTGAGTGATATGTGGTTAATCACATATCATTTTTCCTTATTAAAATGAGCTTAAAATACCAAAAATACATGAAAAATGCATTGTATATGTATGTTTTGTCAATTGTGTCTAGCAGGTAACGGATATTCAACAAAAGGACAAAAATATTGCAAAATGGAAAAAACCAAGCACGAGAATGGAAAGAGCGTGAGAAATCGAAGCCGAAGGCGTATACATCCTCAATGGGCCAACCCCTACCTATTTTATTGGGCCGGGTCATCCCATTGACTTTGTATCTATACAAAATATGAGCCTAAATCTAAGCCTTTTATAAATGTCCAAGTCCATTAAACTTATACTGATTGAGAGTTTTATATACCCAAAATATATATACTAATATAACTTTAAGAGTAATTAAGAAAATTACCAAGTTACCCTTAAACACCCAGTCAAAATTACTATTCACCATCTCTTTATTACAACCCTTCTTCCCTCCTAAATTCAACACTACAACAAAACCCTGGGTAAATCCAATCAGGCACACGCTTACATGTTTTTAGAAGAACCCGGCACCCTCTGATACTCACTATGACACGTTGGCGATCCTATGTATTTTCATTGGTTAAAAAGACGTGGAGGTATCCAAGGGCTTGGATGGAAGGTTGTTATGATCTAAGGGCTAAGATTGGATGATGAGGACGCTCTTAGAGGTTCTGGATCCTTCCCCTCCTCACTATAAATAGATCACAGTCTTTTCCATTCCATGCTCAGTTTTGTCATTTTGGCTTGGTTTTCTGTCTTTTTGTTGATATCCACTTCCTGCACAATACAAATGCAAAACAAACATATATTTGGCAGTTTTTGTCTGTTTTTGGTCATTTAAGCTCGTTTTTAGAGGTAAAAGATATGTGTAATTAAGCACTTATCACTCCCGTTCACCAAGTAGAATTCCAAATTGATCTAATTCCAGGAGCGGCACCTGCAGCCCGAGCACCCTATAGATTAGCTCCTTCAGAAATGCAGGAACTATATAACCAACTTCAAGAGTTAGCAGACTGAGGTTTTATCTGACCAAGTACTTCACCCTGAGGAACTCCTGTCTTATTTGTTAAAAAGAAAGACGAATCTTTCAGGATGTGTATCGATTACCGGAGTTGAATAAACTTACTGTAAAGAATCGTTACCAATTACCCAAGATTGATGACTTATTTGACCAACTTTGTAATAGTGTTCATCGATGATATTCTCATATACTCTCGTAACAAAGAAGAGCAGGCAAATCATCTGAGAATAATCCTAGAATTACTCAAGAAAGAGAAGTTGTATGCCAAGTTCTCCAAGTGTGATTTCTGGATTCGTATCGTGCAATTTCTTGGACACTTAATTGATAGTCAAGGACTTCATGTTGACCCTGCCAAGATTGAAGCAGTTAAGAATTAGACATCTCCTACTACACCCACAGAAATACGTCAATTCTTAGGACTCGTCGGTTATTATCAGAGATTTATCAAGGATTTCTCGAAGATTGCAAAGTCTTTGACTGAATTAACCTAGAAAAACAAGAAGTATATCTGGGGAAAAGACTAAGAGACAACTTTTCAACTCCTTAAACAGAAGCTATATGAAGCTCCAATCTTAGCATTACTAGAAGGAAATGACGATTTTGTTGTTTACTGTGATGCGTCCCATCAAGGTCTGGGAGCGGTGTTAATGCAAAAAGAGAAGGTTATTGCATATGCATCCCGACAACTTAAACATAATGAAGAAAACTATACCACTCATGATCTCGAATTAGGAGCAGTAGTGTTTGCTCTTAAAATTTAGAGACACTGTCTGTATGGCACTAAATGTACTGTGTTCACTGATCATAAAAGTCTTCAGCATATCCTTGATCAGAAAGAGTTGAACATGATACAACGCCGTTGGCTAGAATTGCATGAAGATTCCGATTATGAAATTCGCTACCATCCTGAAAAGGCAAATGTCGTAGCAGATGCCTTAAGCCAGAAGGAACGAATCAATCCACTCCGAGTTAGATCGTTAGTTATGACCATTCATCCAAACTTACCATCACAATTTCTCAAAGCGCAAACTGAAGCACTCAAAGAAGAAAACATCAAGGCTAAAAACTTACGAGGAATGGACAAATCATTTGAAATACGTTCTAATGGAACCCGATGTATCAAGAATCAAAGTTGGTTACCACTCTTTGGTAATCTGAGAGACTTGATCATGCATGAGTCCCATAAATCAAAGTATTTCATTCACCCAGGTTCTGACAAGATGTATCAGGATCTAAAGAAACTCTATTGGTGGCCTAACATGAAGGCAGTCATCGCTGAATATGTTGGTAAATATTTGAAATGCTCTAGATTTAAAACAGAATGTCAGATGCCATCCGGCTTACTGGTACAATCGGAGATTCCTATGTAGAAGTGGGAGAGAATAATAATGGATTTCATCACAAAACTACCCAAAACTTCTAACGGACATGACACAATCTGGGTCATTGTCGATCGCCTCACCAAATTCGCACATTTCCTCCCTACCCGAGAGACAGATTGTATGGACACCCTTACAAAGTTATACATCAAAGAAATAGTCTCCCGGCATGGAGTGCCAATATCTATCATCTCGGATCATGACAGTCATTTCACATCCAGATTCTAGAAATCATTACAAAGTGCTTTGGGTCCTCAATTAGACATGAGTACGTCATATCATTCTGAAACTGATGGACAAAGTGAAAGAACCATCCAAACACTTGAAGACATGCTTCGAGCCTGTGTTATAGATTTTGGAAAAGGATGGGAAAAACACTTACCATTAGTAGAATTTTCTTACAATAACAGTTACCATGCCAGTATTGAGGCATCACCATTTGAGGTACTTTATGGTCGAAAGTGCAAATCACCTGTTTGCTGGGCCGAAGTTGAAGATATTCAACATACATGACCAGAAATAATCCATGAAACTATTGAAAAGATAGTGCAAATTCAACAACTCCTGCAAGCTGCAAGAGACCGACAGAGAAGTTATGCCAATATAAGACGAAAGCCTTTAGAATTTCAAGTTGGAGATCGTGTTATGTTAAAAGTGTCACCTCGTAAAGGTGTCATCCGATTCGGAAAACGAGGAAAGCTTAACCCTCGGTACATTGGACCTTTCAAAATCCTTGAACGGATTGGCCCAGTGGCATATAAACTTGAGCTTCCTGAAGAGCTCAGTAATGTCCACAGTACTTTCCATGTTTCTAATCTAAAGAAATGCTTATCTGACGAATCCCTTGTCATTCCAATGAAAGAGCTTCGACTCGATGACAAACTCAACTTTGTGGAAGAACCAGTGAAGATTATAGATCGATAAGTCAAGCAACTGAAACAAAGTCGTATTCCTATAGTCAAAGTAAGATGGAACTCTAAAAGAGGACCAAAATTTACATGGGAACACGAAGATCAAATTCGTGCCAAGTATCCACATCTGTTTTCAAACATCACTCCGGCATCCAACTAAATCTCGGGACGAGATTTCTTTTAAGGGAGGGAGACTATAACAACCCGCAATTTTCATCAATGTAATTATCCATCTATTAAATTAGATGCACTGTAATATCCATCTATTATATATATACCACCTTTTTACAAGGAAAATTTTGCTTTATCTCATTATGCAATGTAACTTGCATCTCTAAAGCAAACGAGCTCACGCAACCTCTATCTATGTTTACATCATGTAAACATCCTAATATGTCAAGTCTATATCTTAATATCATTTTACCAAGTACATTATCCATTTAACGTACTTTTCAAAACGTTATTTCAAAACAAGCATTAAACGTTAACGTTTACATCTAAACCCTAATTATATGTAATGTATACATATAAAATGAATGTGCAAGCCTCTAAAGCATGTGTACAAGTGTACAATGCACAACATTTGAATATCTTTTCCCTCCTAAATCAAGTTACAACTTTCTAAAGCATAATGTACAAGCTAATCATACCTAAAAACCTAATTAGGTCATTTAAGCTCCTAAACCATGTTTAAACTTTACCACCACTTTAGCACAAGGTACAAGCACTTAATGCATGACTTCTAAACCTTAAACTTAAACCCTAATTCGTCCTAAAACCCTAATTTAAAACCCTAAACCCTAAACGAAACCCTAAAACCCTAATTTAAACCTTAAACTATCTTAAAACCTAACCCTAACTTAAATTCAAAACCCTAAATCCTAAGCCGAAATCAAACCAACCCGTCACCCCTTTTTCTTTCATTTTGACCCATTTTTAAACTAAGCTAGCATCCTACCACCTCTCAAGCATCACCATGACATCACCAAGCAGCTTACAAGCACCTCTATCACCACCCTTAAGCACCAAGTCTTGCTTTGTCACCTCCTTGTCACTTGTGGTTAGCCGTGACCCTCCAAGACCCCCACAACCTTCCACCTTGCTAAGCTACACCTCCATAGCCCTCAATACTCATTCCTAGCCTCCCTTAGTCATCTATCTACAGCCCTTAACCCTTAGCCACCAAGAAAACTTAGGCACCAAGGGTTTTGAACCCTATAAATAGCCGAAACACACACACTCTTCAATCACACCTCAAATTTCATCATACACTCAAATGGAGTTCTAACTCAGACCAAGAAGGATCAAGTGAAGTCCCTAAGCTCAGAATAGAAGCCAAGAATCAAGAGAAAGGAACCCTTGAAGTCGTTACTAGGCGTACGAACCCGAAAACCCCATTTTGACCCATTTTAGCTCAGAAAATCTTGTTCAATAAGCTTATAATCTGTATTAGAATGTTCATAATACTCTTAAGATCATATATGAACTCTTGTTAAAGCCTTGAATCCTCAAACCCATGCGTTTTTTATTAAAACCCTAAAAACGACCCGTTTTGATTTTCTAGCTAACGAATCCTTTTTCTAAACTTTTGTTACGTTAGAACATCTTATTTTAGCTTATTCTAATAACCTATAACCTGCAAATATCATTTGAACCCTAAAATAAGCTTGCATGGCTTTTTGGACTTGATTTGCAAATGTTTTCATGCATAGGGGTATATATCGTAACTTTCTGAAATTTAAAAACGTAGAGGGGGCTGAAAATGTTATTATTCCCAAAGTTAAAACTATAAGGACCTATTTTGCCAAGTTTTAAAGTTAAAAGTTTAAATTATATATAATTTATATATAAAGGACTAAACTTGTAAAAGTTTATAAACCAAGGATATATAATGCCATTTTTTCAAACTTGAAAATATAAAATATAAAATATTGATATAAATTATAAAAATAATATATAAATATTATAAAACTCGATTTATATTAAACCCGACAGCATTAATCGTTTATAATCATCAATCGTCGCATATAAAACAATTACGTTCTATATTTAACGTAATTTATCATCGAATAACTTTTGAAGAAACTTAAAATCTTATCGTATCCCGTATACTAGGGAGCGTTCGTGTAAGTCTTTTTCATTTGGGTATACTTTTGACAAGTTGCAGATTGCGATTAAAAATTGTCCTGGCTCTCAAACGATTACTACATGAGACCTCTTAATTATGAAGCCAGAACAGTGATACAATATTTCCATAAAATAATAAATTAAATTAATACATAAACTTTGATGAAGTATTAAAAACATAAGAAAGTTTTGAAGACCATAAACCATTACACTAAGAACTTGACATATTACCTCAGTTGTGTGACAAAGACGTTACTTTCATTTCATAATTCATATACTTTGCCATCAATCAGATTCCACCTGTTAGGTTATTTCATAGCCTTCCGAATGTTTAAATTTCTAATGTTTCATAAACCCGCGAGGGGGATACATGCTCGTCAATTAAACTCTCTTACATACTTGTTTATAAACTCTTTTACATACTCAATTATTTTATAACAAGGTGAATTAACTTTTCAGAGAAATTTGTTAGTTCATAGCCTCGCATTTCAATCTTTTGAATGTTTTATAAACCCGCGAGGGGGATACATGCTCAATTGTTTTTAATATACACAAGTACTTAAAACCGATATTGTGAGTTCATAGCCTCGCATTTTAAATCTTCTAATGTTTCATAAACCCGCGAGGGGGATACATGCTCGTAAATTAAACTCTCTTACATACTTGTTTACAAACTCTTTTACATACTCATTTATTTTATAACAATGTGATTACTTTTCAAAGACTTTGTGAGTTCATAGCCTCGCATTTTAAATCTTCTAATGTTTTCATAAACCCGCGAGGGGGATACATGCTATAAACCATGAATACGAGTATTTTTCCACAGTAGCTAATCCTGATATATTATTGCCTAAGTCCTTACTTTTGCCATTAAGACCCCACTATCATGAACCGTTAATTACTTTTCGGAGTAAGCGTGAATGCTGTGAATAGATCTATTTGGGACTGAGCTTCCCCGTTGGTGTACCTATACTTTCTGGTAACCAAACGCACTTCATTTGAAACACTATGCGGGTGTTTGGCAAAGGCACCCGTTGGGGCAACTTATTGTGATTATTGATTATCTCAAGGTCTCGGTGCATGAGCTTAGGGCAATAATACTATTTTCTATAATAATTGTACTCATTGCAATTATTACACTTATGGGTGTATAACAACGTAACCCACTATTGAACTTGTATTCAAACTGTTTACCATAAACCTATGAATTTCACCACCATTATGTTGACCTTTTTAGCATGTTTTTATCTCATATTTTAAAGCAACTTATGGCACGGAGTGGCATGAACTTGAAGATGGCTAAACTGTTATCATTCAAACTTTATGTTTTCATGTAGATTTTGGGACCTCTGTTTGTAAAAACTCTGATGAAATAATGAATGATAACTTATCTTTTAAAAACGTCTCTTTTGAGTCGTTTTCTATGATTATGACTGTTGTACTATAGATTGGTATCAAGAGCCACGGTTATAGAGAACAAGGTTGAAACCTTAACTATAACTACTTTTCTTTTTCCATCCAAGAAAGTCCTCCGTGCCACTACATCTTCCAAAATAGTATGTAAAGTACATAACTATTATACTATTATATAAATAACTTATGTTATTTACCACTGGGTTGTTAACAGAGCGATGTCTTCTCCCAGCCACCCTACTTCCAATATTGAGGATGCTTTTTCCTCTAACTTTCCAGACTATATCCCGGCTTCCCCGGACTATGTCCCAGCTTCACCGGGAAAAACTTATTCTAGCTCTTCAAATAACTCATTTGGTTTAGTTCCAATAGCTTCACCAACTCTTTCACTTTTTCATGATGACCCCTATATGAAGGTCATGCATGCATACTATGCTAAAGAATCACCTATTCCACCACCAACTATTGTGCCTCCATCTTCAATGCTATCTCCAATGTTTAATCCTCAAGAATTCTTTCTTCCTGAGGAATTATTGCCACTTAAGAAACGAGGTCGTGACCGATCATCCTCCTCTACTTCTGCCCTACCTCAAGAATTTGAGATAGGAGAAAGCTCTCGTAAGACAAGTTTGGAACGTCACGAGGAGCAAATTGAGGAAATTTTGAATCATCTAGATGAACTCTCTCTCGACCGCATTGAGCACATAGAAGACAAAATAGAAGGTCTTGGAAATGGCTGGGTGATCATACAACAAGATTTTGACAATCTGGAAGCTGAACTCCAAGAGTCTCGTACTCAAATTGCTAAACTTCAAAGAAAGCAAATGAGAATAACAGTAACGATTGCTCTGGCCGCTGTCAAGATTGCTAATCTAGAACAAATCATCGAAGATATCTAGGCTCGTCACCAAGCAGACAAGGAAAGTCTTCTGAATGAAATCTATGAACTCAAGAACAGCCAGGAAGGACCATCAGACCTCCTATATTAGAAAACCAGTGTATAGCTTGTCGATAGAACCTACCAAGGATGTGTGGTTAAAATAATAACACTTGTAAAATTTGACTATTTACAGTACAAAAGGCAAGTCGTTCATGAAAAAATGAAAAGGAGATCCTATTTTATATTCATCTTGTGTCCTATATTTCATCTTCGTCATCATCATTATGAAATCATAAGCGCGGGTAAGGGTACCATGACTTCTAAATAAATCATAGATACTTATTTGATATGAATTATCTATGATTTCAATATCACTATTGTTAAAAATGCTTAAAGTTCAAAAATAAGCATTGCATTTTAAGACTTGTGATATCATTCTTATTACGTGTTGTCTTATGTTGATAGAATGCCTCCCAAAAGGACATCAACATCTGAAGCACCAGCCATGACTCAAGCTGCCATCAGGAAACTAGTTGCTGACAGTGTTACCGCAGCTCTGGAAGCACAAGCTGCAACAATGGCAAATGCTGACAATACCAATAGGAACACCGGAGAAAGAGAAGCTCCTATAGCAAGAAAGTGTAGCTACAAAGAGTTCATGAGCTGCCAACCTATCAACTTTAAAGGTACGGAAGGAGCTGTTGGACTTATCCGCTGGTTTGAGCGAACTGAATCAGTGTTTTCCCGTAGCAACTGTACCAAAGACTGCAAGGTAAAGTTTGCTACTGGTACTTTAACTGAAGAAGCTCTATCTTGGTGGAATTATTTTGCCCAACCTATTGGGATAGAAGAAGCTTACAAGATTACCTGGGTTGAATTCAAGAAGCTTTTGATAAAGAAGTATTGTCCCCGAACTGAGGTCCAGAAGATGGAAGACAAATTTTACCATCTGACTATGAAGGGGAATGATCTCAAGACATATGTGAGAAGATTCCAAGAATTGGCAACCTTGTGTCCTACTATGGTGCCAGATTCTGAGAAAATGATGGAAGTTTTCATCGGGGGATTGCCTCGAAGTATTGAAGGGAATGTTACCGCCTCTAAACCTCAAACTCTAGAGGAAGCCATTAACATAGCCCAGAGGCTAATGGATCAGGTAACAAAGCACACTCCGGTGCAAGTATCAAGTGATCACAAACGAAAGTTTGACGACAGAAGAACTTTCAACAACAACAACAACTACCGTAACACCAACACCAACAACCGCTACAATAATCACCAACCACAACAGAACAGAAGACAAGAAACCTTCAGGTCTTATGCTGTCACTCCAACTGAAAACAATGGGTATATTGGAAACCGTCCCTTGTGTAAGAAATGCACTCTGCATCACACAGGACCTTGCACTGTTAAGTGTAAACATGCAACGAAGGTGGGCGTATCTGACCAAAGAACTTCTAAACAATGTGCCCAGCCACTTGAAGTAATCCCTACCAGTGACATTTAATTTGTCATGCCTGTGGAGAGAAAGGGCATTATGCAAATCAGTGTCGAAAGACCACCAACAACAATGCCCATGAAGAGCCTAATGTTGAGGGATAGGAATGCTCACCAAGACCCAAACGTAGTCACGGGTATGTTCCTTCTAAACCAACATCTAGCTAGAGTATTATTTGATTCTGGAGCCGATAAAAGCTTCGTATCCATATCTCTTGCCTCTAAGCTAAATATTCCACCCATTACAATAGATACCTTTTACAATATCAAAATGGCTGACGGAAACTTAGTAAGCACAAACACCGTTATTCAGGGTGCAACTCTGACTTTGTTAAACCAACCTTTCAAAATTGATCTTATGCCGATCAAACTCGGTAGTTTCGACGTCGTCATTGGTATGGATTGGTTATCCAAGTATCATGCTAGAATTATTTGTGACGAGAAAGTCATCCACATCCCAATCAACGGTGAAACTTTGATCATCCGAGGTGACCAAAGTAAAACCCGACTAAATCTCATATCCTGTATAAAAACCGAAAGATATATATCCCGAGGTTGTCAAGTTTTTGTAATCCAAGTAATGGAAAAGAAGTCAGACGAGAAAAGACTAGAAGATATCCCAGTAGTCAGAGAATTCCCAGAAGTAAAGTTTTTTCCTGAAGATCTACCTTGGCCCCTTCCCTCCCGATTCACCAATGTAGAATTCTAATTGATGCTAAGTCCAGGAGCGTCACCTGAAGCCAACAGAAAATGGCACCTTATAGATTAGCTCCTTCAAAAATGCAAGAACTATCTAACCAACTTCAAGAGTTATCAGATCGAGGTTTTATCCGACCAAGTACTTCACCTTGGGGAGCTCCTGTCTTGTTTGTCAAAAAGAAAGATTATCTTCAAATGTGTAATCGATTACCAGAGTTGAATAAACTTACTGTAAAGAATCGTTACCCATTACCCAGGATTGATGACTTATTTGACCAACTTCAAGGTTTGAGTGTCTACTCAAAGATTGACTTAAGATCAGGCTATCATCAACTGAGAGTCAGGGATGAAGATATTCCTAAGACTGCTTTCAGAACAAGATACGGACACTATGAATTTCAAGTGATGCCATTTGGTTTAACTAACGCACCTGCTGTATTCATGGATCTCATGAATCATGTGTGTAAACCATACTTGGATAAATTTGTAATAGTGTTCATCGATGATATTCTCATCTACTCTCGTAACAAAGAAGAGCACGCAAATCATCTGAGAATAATCCTAGAATTACTCAAGAAAGAGAAGTGTACGCCAATTTCTCCAAGTGTTGATTTTATTGGATTCGTATCGTGCAATTTCTGGACACTTGAATTGATAGTCAAGGACTATCATGTTGAACCACCCAAGATTAAAACATTAAGAATTATACATCACCTACGTACACCCACATAAATAAGTCAGATTCGTAGATTCGCCATTATTATCGGGAGTTTATCAAGATTAATCGATGATTTCAAAGTCTTTGACTGAATAACCCAAAAAAACAAGAAAGTATATCATGGGAAAAACCAAGAATTCGGTTGTTCAACTGCTAAAACAGAATCGATATAATGCTCCAATCTTAGCATAACTAGAAGGAAATGACAAGTTTGTTGTTACTGTGATGCATCCCCTCAAGTCTGGTATCGGTGTTAATGCAAAGAGAGAAGGATATTGCATATGCATCCCCGACAACTTAATCCGTAATAAGAAAACTAAACCACTCATGATCTTGAATTAGGAGCAGTATGTTCGCTCTTCAAGTAAGATGGAACTCTAAAAGAGGACCATAATTTACATGGGAACGCGAAGATCAAATCCGTGCCAAGTATCCACATTTGTTTTCAAACATCACTCCGGCATCCAACTAAATCTCAAGACAAGATTTCTTTTAAGGTAGGGAGACTATAACAACCTGTAATTTTCATCAATGTAAAAATCCATCTATTAAATTAGATGCACTGTAATATCCATCTATTATATATTAGCCTAACTTTTACAGCAAATTTTTTGCTTTATCTCATATGCAACGTAACATGCATCTCTATAGTAAACAAGCTCACGCAACCTCCTACAATGCCTATCCTATGCATGTTTTACATCATGTAGACATCCTAAAATGTCAAGTCTATATCTTAATACATTTATTACAAAGTAAAATTATTCATTTAACAGTACTTTCAACGTTATATCAAAACAAGCATTAAACGTTAACGTTTACATCAAAACCCTAATTATATGTAATGTATACATATAAAATGAATGTGCAAGCCTTCAAACATGTGTACAAGTGTACAATGCACCACATTTGAATATCTTTTCCCTCCTAAATCAAGTTACAACTTTCTAAAGCACAATGTACAAGCTAATCATGCCTAAAAACCTAATTAGGTCATTTAAGCTCCTAAATCATGTTTAAACTTTACCACCACTTTAGCACAAGGTACAAACACTTAATGCATGACTTCTAAACCCTAAACCTAATCCCTAAATCATTCTAAAACCTAATCTAAAACCCTAAACCTTAAACGAAACCCTAAAACCCTAATTTCACTTTAAACCTAAAACTAAACCCTAAACCTTAAAACTAAGCCCTAAACCTTAAACCTTAATCCTAAACCCTAATATAAATTCTAAACCCTAATCTATCCTAAACCCTAAACCTAACTCAAAACTAAACCCCAAAGCAGCTTACCAAGCAGCTTACAAGCACCTCTATCACCACCCTTAAGCACCAAGTCTTGCTTTGTCACCTCCTTGTCACTTGTGGTTAGCCGTGACCCTCCAAGACCCCCACAACCTTCCACCTTGCTAAGCTACACCTCCATAGCCCTCAATACTCACCCTAGGCCATCCTTAGTCATCTATCTACAGCCCTTAACCCTTAGCCACCAAGAAAACTTGGGCACCAAGGGTTTTGAACCCTATAAATAGCCGAAACACACACACTCTTCAATCACACCTCAAATTTCATCATACACTCAAATGGAGTTCTAACTCAGACCAAGAAGGATCAAGTGAAGTCCCTAAGCTCATAATAGAAGCCAAGAATCAAGAAAAAGGAACCCTTGAAGTCGTTACTAGGCGTACGAACCCGAAAACCCCATTTCGACCCATTTTAGCTCAAGTAAGCTCAAAATCTTGTTCAATAAGCTTATAATATGTATTAGAATGTTCATAATACTCTTAAGATCATATATGAACTCTTGTTAAAGCCTTGAATCCTCAAACCCATGCGTTTTTTATTAAAACCCTAAAAATGACCCGTTTTGATTTTCTAGCTAACGAATCCTTTTTCTAAACTTTTGTTACGTTAGAACATCTTATTTTAGCTTATTCTAATAAGCTATAACCTGCAAATATCATTTGGAACCTTAAAATAAGCTTGCATGGCTTTTTGGACTTGATTTGTAAATTATTTCCATGCAAGGGGTATATATCGTAACTTTCTGAAATTTATAACTAGAGGGGCTGAAAATGTCATTATTCTAAAGTTATAACTATAAGGACCTATTTTGCCAAGTTCTAAAGTTAAAGGTTTAAATTATATATACTTTATATATAAAGGACTAAACTTGTAAAAGTTTATAAACCAAGGGTATATATTGCCATTTTTGCAAACTTAAAAATATAAAATATAATATTTTTATATAAATTATAAAAATATATATTAATATTATAAAACTCGATTTTATTAAAACCCGACACAATTATCGTTATTAATCAACGATCGACGCATTATAAAACAATTACGTTATATAATTAACGTAACTTATCATCGACTAACTTTTGAAGAAACTTAAAATTTTATCGTATCACGTTACTAGGGAGCTTCATGTGAGGAGTTTCATTTGGGTATACGTTTTGACGAGTTTGCTGGATTTACGATTTAAAGTGTCCTGGCTCCTCAAACGTTTACTACATGACCTCTGAATTATGATGGCCCGAACAGTGATACAATATTTCCATAAATTAATAAATCAAAGTAATACGTTAAACTTTATAAAGTTTTGAAACATAAACCATCACACTAAGACTTGACATATTACCCCAGGTTGCGTGACGAAGCTGTTACTTTCACTTTATATACTTTTGCCATCAATCAGATTTCCCCTGTTAAGATGAGTTCATAGTCTCGCATTTTAAATCTTCTAATGTTTGCATAAACCCGCGAGGGGGATATATGCTATAAACCATGAATACGAGTATTTTTCCAACTGTATGCTATCCTGATATATTATTGCCTAAGTCCTTACTTTTGCCATTAAGACCCCACTATCATGAACCGTTAATTACTTTTTGGAGTAAGTGCGAATGCTGTGAATAGATCTATTTGGGACTAAGCTTCCCCGTTGGTGTACCTATACTTTCTGGTAACCAAACGCACTTCATTTGAAACACTATGCGGGTGTTTGGCAAAGGCACCCGTTGGGGCAACTTATTTTGATTATTGATTATCTCAAGGTCTTGGTGCATGAGCTTCGAGCAATATTACTATTTTCTATAATAATTGTACATATTGCAATTATTACACTTATGAGTGTATAACAACATAACCCACTATTGAACTTGTATTCAAACTGTTTAATATATACCTATGAATTTCACTCAACCTTTGTGTTGACTTTTTAGCATGTTTATCTCAGGTATTTGAGCAACTTATGGCACTGAGTGGCACAGACTTGAAGATGGCTAAACTGTTATCATTCAAACTTTATGTTTTCATGTAGATTTTTGGGACCTCTGTTTGTAAAAACTCTGATGAAATAATGAATGATAACTTATCTTTTAAAAACGTCTCTTTTGAGTCGTTTTTTATGATTAGGGTTTTTGGCTTTAAATAGCTACGTACTTTCTCAAATGTACCCATATGATACGTATACTAAATTTATTGCCCATACCATACACGAACTTTGCATTTCGTGTCAATATGGTACGTAAACTGAATTTTCCACCTGTTTAACAGGCTAAACGCTTACGTGGCATCCTAACACTATTCATCATCTTCTCAAATGTACCCATATGGTACGTGTACTGAATTTAGAATTTTTTTGCAAATCTTTTAAAAAATATTTCGTACTTTTTAAAACGTAAAATTGTATAAAATCGTTAAAATTTTTTTGAATTTTTTTATTTTTTTCAAAGGAAAACGTTTAGTTTTTTTAAATTTTAGATTTTTCTTAACTTTAAAAAACTGTTTTAACTTTTAAAATTTT